>JAPYYQ010000359.1:0-70418 GCA_030522585.1 Anagyrus pseudococci
TATTGTTTATGGATGTTGTTTGCAAACTGATAACTACTTTCTCACAATGCTAATTTTTTATTAAGATTTTAGTTTTTTATGTATATGCTTAAGTGTTATGAATACTTATGTTACATTTTTATAAAATTTAATATTGGATATTGTTAATGAAGAGTTTTATCTTACAGGTGCAAATTGCAGCATTTGTCAATTGCAATAAACGTATCTTTTTTTGGTGGAGTTGACAATACACTTTTGATTACTTTTGTCTTAATGACCTTGAGGTGCCTTCCAATAACAAAAGAAACAATATTCAACATAAAACATTTGATTTTACTGGCTTAGTATATTAGGTAAATTAACTATTTATTTGGTATTTTCATTGTTCTTGCTAGATTGTAAGTCTTAAATTATGGGGTTAAGGCTTTAAAGTTTATTATTGTAATGTTTGCATTTGTATTTGCTATTTTCTGTCTGATGTTTGTCTAGACAACAGCTGTTTGTTTATAAAATTTTATTGTTAGCTTTATGATCATTCTATTTTAACCTTTTTATTTTTGACTTTCAACAGTATTTTTAGTATTTCTTTTTACATGTATGCCAACATGTTGAATGCTTATACAACTGTTTATTAAATTAAATACTATTAATGAAGAATTCTTTTATATCCCACAGATATTATATCCAACAGACATTTTTTTGTTTGGTGCGGCTAACAACATACTCTTGGATATATTTGGCCTCATGTGCCTTGCAATAACAAAAAAGACAAAAAAATAAGATTTTCAATATGGAAGATTGATTTGACTGATTAACCACACTTGACAGAAGCAGGCAAATAAGCTAAATTTTTTATAGTTATGTATTATTTTTAATTTCATGTAAGTGTCATGTAAATAGTCTACATTTCAATTTATTATTTTCTTTTTAGCATTAACAAACAACGGAAAACATGAAATTCTCTATGCAATGTTCGTTATACTGAAGCTGTGAAACTTCAAGAATTGTCTACATCATCCATGTTAAATGAGAATCGACAAGTAGTAAGTCCCGATTAAATTTTTGTAGTCAACTTTATTTTCTATTTTCAACTAATTGTAAGATAGCTTGTTTTTATTTATTTGAAAGCAAAAAGCTTATACTATATTTACGTTATCAATAATATCCTCTTGGTTATTTCACACAAATTAATGATTCGTTAAAGATATTTTCATTTTTAAAATTTGTTTGAATATTTCTGATTTTAAATTAGTTATAGAAGTCTAGCCAATCTATTTTGGAAAGGCTGTTAATGCGATTTGTAGTTTTAGCGTGATTAGGCAGCCAGGTAAAATTATATTGAGAAAACAATTTGTCATAGTCGAGCATAAAAGCCTACGCAAGTGTCTCTTCCACCCACGCTCACAATTAACAAAGCAAGCGCCTCTATTTTTCATCGCACTCGCGGCAAACGAGCTGCGAGAAAAAAGAGGAAAAAAGTAGGGAGGACGGTAGAAGGCGACGCGCTCGTAATGCATGAAATCGTAATTTTCCCTCGGCGCATCTAACTTTGTTAAAGAAGAGCTGCAGCTACGCAGAGTCAGACGCGCTGAAGGAAGGTAAAAACAGGGAGAAGAAGAAAAAAGAATAATACGGCCAAGATTCATCTCGCAGCGAGGGCAAAATTTCGCGCGCCCTCTCGCGCACGTGCAACGCGCCAAATTTGCCGTGGCCAACTTTTATCGCGCGCGCTCATAAACACGCGGCGACCAAGCCTACTGCTGCATACGCTCGCCCCACCTAGTTTTGCACTTTACAAGACAGCTAGACGCCTTCCCCCTATTTTCCCTAGAGCTACAGCGCGCTCAAAAGGAATCGTCCAACTTTCCCTCGGCCATGGCTTTTTTTAAACGACCCCACCCCCGGGTCTGCTGCGTTTCTTTTTTTTTCGCATTTCTTTTTGTTCTTCCCTCTTTCTCTCTCTGTCTGTCTTTGCGCGACTAAGCATTGTCGAGGGCGGTCCATTGTTGATTATTCTGGACTTGCGGAGAAAATTACAGCCGAGGCTGTATACACATCCGAAAATGCGACTGGGATGAAAGAAAACTGGGCCAGTTCGTCTGTTCAGACGCGGAATAGTACACCGGCTTTACTACGCTGGGAAAATGTTGTTGGTGTGATTGCCGTTGTTTCTCATGATTGCGCGGTAGTTTTCTGGTTTTTCCTCTCTATCTTCTACATCGAGTTTTTCGTCAAGTAAATTTTCTTTTAGTTAAATTTGCGTTTTAAATCCAGCTTATTCGGTATGAACTGGTTTAACTTTTAATGAGCATTTCCAAAACATCGCCACTTGCATCTCCGAAATTTTCAATAACATTTCAAACTATCTAAAGAGAAAAAAGTATTCAAACTGAAAATGTAAGGCGAAGTTTAAATTAATCCAAGCAACAAGTAAGAACTTAATTAATCTAGGTTAATAAAGTTGATAATATTTACGTTTCTTGCGAGTCTGTAAACAATGTTTCTTCAACTTTGCGACCGAATGAAAACAAAAACATACGCCAAGACCGTAGCTTTATTCGTCCAGAATCGAAACGAGCTTTAAAGCTTCTACTCTTTTACTCGTCTCACGAAACAAAGGGATCGCGAAAAAAAAGGTTTAATAAAAAGTAAGAAAAAAAGAAAGGAGAAAGAAAATCGAAGAAAAAGAAGAAAGACTGAAAATCTTGGGAGGTTCACGAGATTACTCAGGGGCGATACCAGAGGTATGTGGAAGTTGAGTTTCCCAATCGATGTCGTTGGAAAGTAAAATGAAAAAAAAAATGAAAAGTCACTAGTTCGACGGATCGATTGCGGTTGTTTTGTTTAATTTCTTGGGGTCGATTCGACCACGACGCTCGTTAAGGAAGTATATACGCGACATAGCATCCTCCGTCTACTGCAGCGAATTAACGCGATAATCCGGGAATTCAATAAGCCCGGGCGTTGTCCGTCTTCGAACCTGCGACTTTTCTTTCTTTCTCTTTTTCTTTCATTTTAAAAGGAATGATTCTCTCATCTATTCTGTTCGATGTCAGGATTTGAAATAAATTGCACTTCCAGATGATGCGATGTGACGATGCTTTGACAGCACTTTACGTAATGTTTGTCCGTGATTCCTCGCGTTCATAGTCTTTGACATTTTTCAATCAAGCTCAAGCTATACTTTATTCCTTGTTTTTTTTTTAACCTTTTCTTACAAGTAAATGATGATATTATACCCAGCGCAACTACGCCGTACATTGTAGAATTCACGACATTTTTTTTCTTGAACCTGTAACAAATTCTATTAATCAACTTTCCGATCTTTCATCAAAGTTAACTTTCAACGAAGTATTGATTTTTGAAGCCTGCATCTTTTTCCATGTGCAAAAAATTCAGCTAATGTCGAATCAAATATTTTTACTTGATACGGTCTCACAGACAAGGGGCCAATGGCAAGGGGGGGGGTAAAAGGTAAAAAGAGAAAACAAACGAAGCAGCAGCCGAGCTTCGTTACGCGAGAGGATAAAGGCTAACGAGCGGTTTGTCTCGTTCGTTCCTTCGGCTGTAAGCTTTCGCGTCATAAATTTCAGGCACGGGATAGAGAAAGAGAGGAAAGAAGGATAAAGAGAGAGAAAAGACTTGGTGGACTTTCCAAGTTCCGTAAACAGAGTCCAGTGCCGATTGGGAGACGGGAGCGTCCGGACGGTGGGTTCACTAGGGAGAGCCGAGCGGGAAAGAGAGTTATAGCGCCCAGTGGACGAAAAAGCAAAGCTTGCGCATGCTCGACTGCCGCCCGAGAGAGAAGGGAAGTAGTGCGAGAAGACAATAAGAAAGCGATAACGAGTAGCCGATCGGACAAGCGGCACTTTGCAATCTCGATGCTCTAGAGAAATAAGAAGCAGCTGGCGATCGGAGGGAGAAAAAAAAACATTCGATTCGATATACAGTGCGGTGGTTAACTCTTTTCAAAGTCACCCCTATAACCGCGTCATGCGCTAGGCTGGCAAAGCAATATAGTCGAGATATTCGGCGGGACAGGCTTCCTGCTATATCCCAAGACTCGCGTCTTGTCTTTTCAGCCTATACGCTGCCGGGACGAGATTATCGGATCTCGCGGATAACGGGAAGGAGTTGGCTATATTCAGCAAGCCCGTCTCTCCTCGACGCGTTACACGAGCGATCGGGCGAGTGTCGCGCTAGTGGCATACAGGCACACGAGGAGAGGGACTGGCGCGATATTCCGCGCGTCTCGTCGGGCGCATCCACGCGGTAAATCAAAGCCGACGTCGGTTGCGGAGAGGGGGGCGGGGGGTGCGGCCCCAGCGTACGCCAAACAAAATCCATAAATTTCCGCTTTGCCGCGCGCGCGCAACCCGCCGGTTTCCGTCAGAAGTTTTCCCAGTTCCGAAAGTAGTATTTCTGGAGCGCCACGCTCCCTCAGCCACCTACTTCTCCTCCCCCCTAGCGCCATCCGTCTATACACGCCGTATACGGCAGTCCACACCAACGAGCGGCCAACTTCGCCGCCTCTCGTCCCGCGCACGCTGGCATAAATAATGCAGGCCCACGGGAGGTCGAAGGAGCGGGAGCTTTGCACCTATACGCGCACGCTCTCGCGCGGCCCTTACGCCGGCGCGCGACTTGCTGTTAGGCTCTTGGCGCGGCTGACTCCTCTGCCCTGTCTGCCGCACGCGCCAGCCGAGGTGCTTGCAGGAGGGGAAGAGTCGTCTTTGAGCGCTCGGCAAGGCTCTTATACGCGCGCGCCTCTCTGTACGGACTCTCTCTCTCTCTCTCTCTCTCTCTCTCTCTCTCTCTCTTCCTCGAAAGGACCAGGCTGTGCTTGGAGAGGATGAACAATGGAGGAGAGTTTGTTTGGGCTTGGGATTTTGGCCCTGGGGAGGGGTTGTCTTTGCCACCCCTACTACTACTACTGCTGCTGCCGCCGACGCCGATGCTGCTTGAGAAGTTGAGAGCTGAAGAAGCAGGGATAACGTTGAGAGAGAATCGATGAGGAATCGACGCCGAATATATTTTCGACGGCCACTGCCAGTTTATTATCGGACGGATGAGCTGACGCTCTCGCCAGAAGTGGCTTTCGATATATACCATTGGAATAGAAACAAAAAACACGAGTAATGATGAGAAGCAAACAAACGGATAACCTAGATCCGAGATTTAGTATATACACGCGAACTTTGCCGTGTAACAGGCTCGAGAGAGCCTACCGCCAGAGGCTACGTCACTCAATCAAACGACGCCAAACACAGAGCGCTACATCATAAACCAAGCGACACGTCAAGTGAGAGAGAGAGGGGGGGAAATGGAGGGGTGGTTAGATCCTCAAGCTCAAAATACAGATCCCAGGAGAATCGGCGCCGGACGGCCCAGCTGCACCGGCGGCGGAAGGGGAGGGGGTGCGCGCACTCCCACAAGGTAACCTCAGCGTGGCAGGGCCGCACGCACACTCGTAGGCCAAGGCAGGAAAGGAGTAGACTGCGATGAATCCGCACTCTGACGATGATGAATTCGTCGCGGCTCTATCACGCGCCGGCAATTGCGAAATACGCGATTCATCAGAGTAATCGAGCTCACGCGGCCGGAAAGGATCGGCGAGAGGGGGGGGGGGAAGGGGAACGCAGCTATACGCAAGTCGAGCGTTATTTCGTAATGGCCTGTTAATTACGAGCTGCGATTTTGGCGGGGCTTCATACCCGCACCTCCACCGTCGCGCTCATTTAGGACCGCGGCGCCGCTTGTACGGCTCCATCCCCCTCTGCCGCCGCTAACCCTTCCTCTTTCGAGCTTGCGTTATCGATGGCGAGAACAGTCGTCCTCTACTCCGACCTCGGCCTGCTTTACTCCCGGCTTAATTAATTAATTAGCTGTTTAATTTACGTTTACCGGGACACGCGCGGCTCCCTCATTAAGCGCAATCGAGATACGAAAGAGGGCCCGAAAGAGAGCTCGGCTTTTAAAAGCGCGCTTAATTAACAAGAGCGTATGTATAACTTGAAGAAAAAAAAAGAATTACTCGCGTCAAATTATTGGACAAGAGTAAACGGCTAATGTTCCCTTTCGAATTTACGTAAATAATTTTAATGAAAGGTTCGCTTAAACTCCACGCATATCGAGTGCTCTTATGGATTCGCGAAAGACGAGAACATTTTTTCAAGCGCCAGCAAGTCTCTCTCAACTTTGCTCGCGCCAAGTGTTGAAAACGTGCAGGAGTGGGTGAGACTTTACCATCTGCCCGCAGCTCTGGGTACAAAGTAACACTAGGCAATGGCTATTGTTTTCCTCTCCCACGAGTCGACTCGCCCTTCTCAGGCACCCCCGCGTGTATAATTGGATGCCTTGAGTGTCCAACTCTACATAATGACACTCGATAACTTACGCGAGTCATCCCAGCTTTCAAAGCCAATTTGTTTCTCTCCCTTTCGGACTTTTTCGCGAGACTTTATCAAGGCCCATCCAGAACAAAACCGTTACGAGTCGCGGATATGTCGGTCGAGCCTAGCCCCTGGAGGGAATTCAAGAAGAAAATTAGGCAGCACGAATTGCCCGAGTTAGATTATGCGCGCTCGGTAATATTAAGGAATTCAGAGAGACGCCTGGGCTCTGCTAGCGCGAGAGAGCCGTTAAAGCTCTCGGGGAGCTTTAAACTTTTAACGCGCTCCCGCGTGGGGGCGCATTACTGCGCTCGGCCGCGGGAATAAACGCGACGGCTGAGAAGGGTCGGGGGAAGAAGTCTAGAGCCTTTGATGCCGATATGCCGGTCGCTCGAGCAAAGGGAGGAATCTCGAACTGACTGCAGACCGAGAGAGAGAGAGAGAGAGAGAGAGAGAGAGAGCTTGCGGCATTGCAGGCTCTTCGCCTCGGAAGCGCTTTACAGGCAGCCGAGGATCGTAAAGAAGGAATTCCATTTTCCGCGTTTTCCCCACACAGCCTTCACCTCTCACCCCTGCTGCTTGCTGCTCTCTTCTCTTCCTTCGCGACTCCCAAAGAGATTTTCCTTCGGCTCTGCGAGCGGAGGATATTACATCAAGGAATTGACTGCACCGGCGACGGTGTTATATCTCGATGACGAGACGGAAGGGGGGGGTTTAGGTATGCGCCCGCAGCCTGGAAAATTCGGCTGTAAAGCCTTCCCCGTGCGTTGGCCGCGAGCCAGTCGGTATACGAGTGTTCACGTCTCTGTTGGGAGCTCGCGCGCGAACGCAACTCTTTTCTCCCCTCCCCGCATATCGTTGCGATCCTTCGGCTCCTGCTCTGCTCGCCCCCCTCCTACTTTGATGCCCGCCGGCACGAAATTTTGATCGAGCGGTCTCGCGTCGTTTTATAAAAGTTCAACGCGAGCCTCTTCACGCTGCTTGCGCGACTTTACGCTTCTCGAGATATTTTGTCATATGTCAGAGTCGATCTGGGCTTGCCTAGCGTTGGATATGAAAATCAGCCGAGCGAAAAGGGAGCCTTTAATAACGGAATCGCAGATATGCCGGGGCGAAGGGGGGGGGGGTGGGTGGCAAGAAACCGAGCTCGGCTTTCCGGCTGCGAGAGAGAGCGCGCGCGTGAAAAGGCCAAAGCGCGACTCTTGCTACTCAGCCGCGCTAAGCGTAATTAACGCGGGTTGACGCGTTCTCGCGCGAACTACGCCGCTTGCTTTATTATATGCGTGCACTCTCGCAAGCAAGCCCCCGGCTAAGATGCGCGGCTGTGCAGACGTCCTAGTTCATTAAATTAATCTCGGATAAACGTGCGAGGCGAGCGTCTGGATAAGAACGTTGTTTTCTTTTCTTTTTTTTCTTACTTGAGTCTGTGTTTTTATGAACCAAAAGAAATAAGCGTGTTGTACATCGTGATTTTAGATCGCTGTTTGCGTGTACTACACCGGAGTCTAAAGTTTTAGTTGTTGGGCATAATTAAAACAGGCGTTGGATGAGCATGAGAAAAAGATTATCTTGAGAAGATTTGTTAGCTGGCTGAGCGATTATGGGAATTAAATTAAAATTGATGGGAGGGAGTTGGAACGATTATTATTTTGTGAAAAATACGATTTTAAGCAACTTTGTAGTTTGTTAATTAAGGTCAAGACTAAATTTATGCAATAATGTGTGTTCTCAAGTGTTAAATTCATATTAAAATTCAATTATCGAAAAATCATCAGTTTGATTGAGCTATAAAGACATCAGAGTCCTCTATAAATATAAACGCTATTAGCTTAAACACAACGAACATTATTCAAGTGAAATTTACTCTAAAGTTTAATGAATATAAACACGAGTGTGTGTATGTGTGTTTAAAAGTTTAATATTGACAAAACTAACAGGTCGTTGAGATGTTTATAAACTAGTAATCTTAAATTTAATTAAAATTTATCAAGCTACATAACTGGTTCTAACGTAAAAAACAGTGTCAATTAAAAAAAAAAAAGAGTAAAAAAGACAACTACAAAAAGTAGATAAAAAATTCGAAAAACAGAAAGAAAAAAAGATAAAGGCAAACAATTTGGTTAATGCTCTTCCTCACGGACGATCCACAAGCTTTTCTAACTGATAAGGTCACTAAATCTGTATACATTCAGCCGCTGAATGCACTAGGCTCCTTCTCCTTCTTCTTTGGCTCCGCAGGGATTTGCATTTAGAGCGGGACATTTAGTCGCTGCGCGCGCGAAGATCAAGACCTTCTAGTTACTGCCGTTACGTCTGTTTATTACCAATCAATGTTTGACCATTTTATAATGTTTTAAGACTCGCACTCGTTACTAAAATTACCTTATTCGTTACTAATACCACAAAAAATATCAATAAATACGTACTTGAAAATTTAAAAAAAAGTACTGTAGGAAGATAAAAAATGTTTTCAGCAACTGGTTGAAAAATGTAGTAAAAAAATAAGAAACGATTTTAAATTTTGCTCTAATTTATCTCCAATGAGGGTAAATTAGCATCCAGACTATCTCAGCGAGGCAGGGCAAATTTCGTATGCCCGAACATAAATCTCGGCATTATCCGAGCGTTTATTTTCCAAAGCAAATCTTCCCCCGTTCCTAAAATAAAATTCTCCTTCGCCGGAATAATTCCAACGTGAGCTTGCGGAAGCAGCTCCCTGTTCGCTTTTCTTTTTTTTTGCACTTCTAAGAGCTTCCAACGTACTGGGCCCATTAAGACGCAGTCGGTAAATTTGCACGAGCGTTCCAGTAGCTTCCCGGGCTCCCCTTGCGCGTCGTGCGCTTCCCAGACGCGAGAAATTTCATTTAAACAATTTTCACGGCCGTCTCTTCTGCCGACTTACGCTGATATCCGACTGCGAGGAAAATGATGAGGGACGAGATTCGGCTGGGAGTAAAGCTAGGAAATAATGCAAGGCTCGGCGTGAATTAAAAAAATAGTTCGCTAATTGAGACAAATGCATTGTTGTTTTAATTGCTTTATTTGGTCTCGCTCGGGTAATTAGCAAGCTCTATGGTAGAATAAACGAAAAATGTACAGGTACATTTGTAAAATATCATTTTCTGAATTTATTTAAACAAATGATTGTATATGTAGCAATTAGTTTTATAATTTGGTTCTTGAAGAAATTTTAAATAATTATGAAAAAAAAAATAATAAGGGGTAAAATGGCTGTGCTCGTGTAGAATGCAAATTCATAGACGACCATAAATATTTCCGCGCGTGAAATAAGAGCAATCGCCTAAGAGTACCGTAGAAAAAAAGAGAAGCAAGAACGAAGAGAGAAGTCGTACTATAGTGTTGAGTAAAAAGAGAGACAGGCAGAGTGAGAAGGAGCAGAAAAAAAATGTGGAGAAAAAATGAGAAGAGCTGGGTGAAAAAAGCTGCAGGAGGAGGAAGAAGTGGGGTGGGGGGGAGGGGGCTAATAAAGCGAGGCAAAAAAAAAATGGCAGAAGCTAGGCCAGAAAGAGAGGGCGAGAGAGAAAGGACCTCCGAGAGTTTTTTTTATTGCCGCGGCTAATTTAGCGCTTGAAAGTTTCTCCAATTTCCGGCAAAGCGGGATGTAGTCGCGCAGGCGGCGGGCCTCCTTCCTCTCCGCCATCATACCGCATGCAATATTTCGCGATGCTGCGACTAGTCCCCTCCATTTCTTCCTTCTTCTTCATCGGAGTGTTTTTTTCTCCTGGTTCGTCCAGCGACCGAGGGCCAGTCATGAAACGTATGAAAACGAACAAGAAAAGTATAACAAAGGGAGCGGATGATTGCGAATGAAGAGCAGTCATCCGGCAACGTTATATATACATTTGACACTGATATCTTGGAAAAGAGCTATAAAATGCTAGGAATGCGAGAAATACACGCGCAAAAGAGTCTTTTTAGTTTTCTTCCTTTGCCTTCTTTTGTCTTCAGGAGCATGTTGACAGGATTCAAGATCCTGAAGTTGTAGCAATTTCGAGAAGTTAAATTTTTTAAAAGTGAGCAATATAGTCGGCAGAGGATAGGTTTGGAATAGCTCTCGAGATGGTTGCCTGTGAATTTTCACGAGCGATTGGTTCTTTCCCGGGAAACTGTCGGCCCGAGAAAATGCATCTTTGCATTTTGGAAAATTCCATTTCCCGATGCATATGCAATATCCGTTTACCGTCTACAAACGCTATATCGCAACGAAGTACTACAAGCTCACAGCTTCCTGGAACTGTCTCCATTACATATATTCTTTTTCAATATGTTTTTATTTTATCAATATTTTTATACAATATATAGAATATATCCTTGTGTGTTCCCAGATCATTTAGCTTGTATTATTCAATTTTTTTGGCGCGTCTGACCAAATCAGTTTTGTACTACTTGCTAAAGATTAAATTCTCATAAAATGCTTCTAGACTACACAGCTTGCTATACAACTCTTACTATAAATATTATAATACTTATAGAAGGAAATTTCAAGCAGCTTTTTATATTTACAATATTAAATTTTAATAAATAAAAGGGAGAAGCCATTAAAAATATTTTTCCAAAACTCTTTAACGTTACTTTGAGTTCAAGCATACAACATTATTGAATATTTTTCAAACTTCGTCATGATCGATCATAAACTTTAAATTATAAAGCTCTTAGCGCCCATAATATTTTCATAAACCTGTTTATGAAACTCCCTCTTTTGTGTTTATTGCATCAGCCAACTTTTAAAATAACGTAACATTTGATTATTTTCGATATTTTTGACCTACTTTCGTCCTGCTCAAACAGAAAAATCTCCTTATCATGGGAATTAAGTGAAAATCCCCAGCATAATCGCGGAAGGTCTTTATTATCCCTTCCGTAAGCCAGTAAAGACCACAAATTTCAGGACAGGCGCGTCGTCGATACGTAGCAGGTGAACAGGGCTCATTACTCAATTCCCCGTTGGGAGAGTGTCGTGGCAGGAGAGGCGTGGGAAAAAAAATCAATTTTCCGTCTTTATAGGCTGGAGGAGCTATGTAAAAAGCTCGCCGGAGCCTCCCCGTCGGCGCGCACATAGAGCCGAGCACTCGGGCGTATCTGACACTGACGGATCGCGCGGAATTTTGGCGCGCGTGAAAGAGAGAGCAGGTGGAGGAGCGCTCGAGCGAATCGAGCGCGTGTGTTATTTTCTCTCAGTTGTACCACGTGCGCCCATCGGCCGGTCGGTAGCGAACCGTCACGCCGCGAACTGTAGGTTCGCGCGCGCCCAGCTGCAGCACGAAATCATTTACGTGTCGTTTGAGCGAGCGTTTGTTGCGGATGGAATGTAGATTATGCGACTTGGCTGAATTTACGAGGCTCGGGCTATTGTTAACTGGCTGATGGGGGAGGGGGGGACTTTTGTTTGAAAACGCTTATTTCGCGCGTAGCCCGTGACTGGAACAATTTTTCCATTTATTTATCGTTCTTTTTCTCGTCTGATAAGGTTCGCTGTGATATCGTTCTTAATAATAAATTTAATAAAAACGGGTTTTGAAAAAAGGATGATAAAAAACAAACAATGTCGATGGAAATGGAAAAAAAAGATTGCGAAAAAAAGTAGATACTCTAGCGACTAGATTTTTTTACCGATAATCGCCCATTACGCTCGAACAAACGTAGCAGATGACTTCTCTGTCTCTTGCGTAAGATACGAGATTGTGCTCTGATATTACAGTTTGCAGATTATTATTCTTTCATTTGCAGAAAAATTTTTCGTTTTTATTTGTGTACTATTTTACATCGATATGATGAAGTTTTGATTTTTAAAAATGTGTCCCAGTGAAATTTCTCGATCTTATAAATTTTATTTAATATTCCAAAAGCATAAAGAACATAAATTTCCGGGTAAACTCTTTTATTAAGCTCTTTCGAAAGCTGATAATACTTCTGCCAAAGTTTCTCTAACGTTCAGAAGAAAATGCTTCCTTCTTCGTTCTCGACTTAGCAACTTAAAAAGACCCTCCCCCCTCCAAAAAAAAACAACAACAATAAAAAGCTGCAAATTCCCGAGATAAAAAAATCGAACCCTTAAAAAATCATCTCACAACAAAGTTACAACATTCGCAAATAATCCAGCGACCTATTTTCCATAAAGCTCACGTGACGAGCCCAGTGGCCAGGCATACTTTTAGATCGAAAATGCTCTCGTTGTCCCATCCGACGGTGTCTCTCGCCTCGTCCACCCGAAAATCGCGTACGAGCGAGAAGAGCGTGACAGGAGGAGGCCCCGGTAAATCGGATAAATCGAATCGCCGTCAAGCCGACTGCTGGCAGCCCAGGGCTCATTGTGCGCGCTCTCGCACGCGCATTGCCGATTAATCGAGGAGCTTCGGCGGCAAAGTTTCGCGCGTGGCTGGATTCTCTGGGCGACTATCTCTCTCGTGAATGCCGAGAGCGCGCGCGCGCGCAAGCGTACGTGACAAGGGGGCGCCGAGGGGGTAAGAGTGTGCGGGAAAAACCGATCGATTTTCGGAGGCTGCGTAAGCGTCCAGACGAGAGCCCGATAAATAATAATATTGAAAGCTCGGCTCTGCGATGTTATTTTTTTTCTTTCCACGTCTGCTTCTCCTCGTAATATCTTTTATTAGATTTTTTTCGGTTATTGGATGTTTCTCTCTCCCTCGCACTCGCATACGCGTTTGGAGCGCTGTATCATATACGGAAAAAACGCGCGTGTTTGATAGATATTAGACTTTCATTTCTATTGACGTATCTTGCTAAAGTAAAAAACCAGGCTGAATTGAAAATAAAACCTATAACTTTTAGCGTATAGCAATGGTCAACAGTTCCATTAGACTAGGACTTTCTTTTTTTTTTGCTCTCTCCGCACTCACATTGAAATAGCAAATTAGTTTTTCTAGCCAAGAAGATAAAAGCACGGCCGAGTTTATGTTTGCTTTATCCCCTTTAGCTCTAGAGTGACACATTCAACAACGCCCAGCTCTATTTAAAAAACAAATTCCACTACTCTCTCAGGGGTGCCCTTCTCTCGGAATAAACGTGTAAAGTAAATTCCGGGCTTCTCTTAGCCCCTCTCCTCCTGGCTCTCGATTTTGTTTCATCGCACCCCTAATCATATCGCACGAGTAGTTGTAACGCGCGCTCTCTTTTCCATTAGCATCGGCATCAATGTGTTCCATAATTATATGGCGGCTAAAGTAAAGACGGTCTTGATCAAGCGCTCTCGGGATAGGTCACGGGGATTGCACCCCCCCCCCCCACGACGAAATGGCGCTCGGGTTGCGCGCGCGATACTACTCCTCTTGCAATTAGCCCGAGGCTCTGTGGCGCGGCTCCTGCGCTAATTAGAAAACTTGCAAACTCGCGATACGTCGGACCGCTATCTCTGCGAGAGGCAAACATTTGCTTTTGCCCGCGGACGTGTATACTTGCCGTTGTTCGCCTCTGTCTCTCCTTCTCTCTCTTTCTCGAGAGAGAGAGAGAGAGAGAGAGAGAGAGAGAGTGAACGTTTATCCGTTGGAGATGAATGAAGATCGAAAGTGTAACCAAAGGTATCGAGCGATCGGGCGAATTGACTTTGGGAGGAATTTCGTTTAATAGGCTTTTGGTATTCTTTCGAAAGTTTCAAGCAATGCCGTTGGCTCCTAAAGGCTTGTCATACGACAGAAATCAGCGAGACTCTCGTCCCCCTTCCCCGCGTAATCATTCGCAAAAGTTCAGCCAAGACTCGATAACAAAGTCTCGCGCGAGCAGCTAACGGGTCGTACAATTTGAGCGACAGATCGAAATAAAGCTAAAACCGCATTCGCGTTGCATTGACAAGAAGAGCGGGAACGGACGGCTGGGGGGAAGAGTTTGGAGTCGAAGTCTGTTTGTCGCGGCGCTCAAACGGTAAAATCGACAGGACGAGCGTAGAGCGGCGGAAAAGAGGCGCGCGCGCGCGCGCAAAGGGAATTCCACCTCGGCAAATTCGATTCGCTGCAAATTGCGCCGAAGCGCCCCCGCGTAAATACATGCAGCAGAGGGAAAAAGTTATTGGAAAACTTCCGCCGGCCGGCCGGCTCCTCCTCCTTCCTCGGCGACGCTCGCGCGCGAACTTCACTGCCGCCGCGGCTCCTATTTGTCCCTGACTTTAGTTTATCACCCGAGCGCACGGGCGTCTATGTGTGGCGCGTGTATCGAATGGAATCAAAACTGTTTCGAATAAGTTTTTAAGTTTTTCGAGTGCTTTTAACGAGCTTTGCGTGCTTGGTAGAGAGATCGAGCAGTTTTCTTTTTCCCATCGCGTCAACTGATTATTCATTGAGCGTCTTTATATTCAGATATATGTCAAATTAAAATTCTCTCTCGAGTGAATAATAAGAACAAACTCGCTCCGACCTGCTCATTTTCACCTTCTAAATAAAGAGAGAAAGAAATAAAGAAAAAAAATGGGGGAAAAAAGAACGCCGGTGGCACTTAAAATGCCAGGTTGCGTCAAAAAATAGTGAAGTCGCAAATTCCGCGTTGGAAGGAGGCAGGAGGCTCGGGCAGCGGCAGCAAGAGCAGCAGCCGGTCGCCGAGATCACGTAGTGAGAGAGCTTTCTCTCTCTCGTGCTCGACTCTTTCATTCCACTCTCCGCAGGCTGCAAGGCGTAGTACGCGTGGCCGTCTCTCATTCGCGCGCCGGGGCATATGAAATTCGTCTTTCCCTTGCCAGAAGCGGAGCTCTCTCTCTCTCTACACAGAGCTCTCTTTCTCCTATACGCGCACACATTTCGACTACGCGCATAAAAGCGAGCGTGCAATTTTAGACGTCAGCGGTGTGTGGCGTTGGGTCGCTACGCCACTCGGATCACGTTCGCATTCCTCTGTGTGTGTGTGCGTGTGCCTGTGTGTGTGTGTTTCGTAAACGTGGCGCGCGCGAGCGGACAATTTTGTTACGGCCGAGCTGCCCGACTACCGCCCCCCCCCCCCCGACTACTCTGTCTCCACTTTTACGGGCACTCGGCTCGAGCGAAAAGAGCTGCCCGGATACTCCGGTATGCGTCCCTAGATCTGCTTGGAATCTCTGGAATTAGTAATCGTGAACGTAAAAAAGGCGACGATTGACACTCTAATATCGGATAAAAATTATTAATTCAAGGGCTATCCACCAGGAGCGCCGGTCTACTTTGACTACAGGTTTTTTTTTGTCTCTCCGACGCTCAATCAAGTTTAATTAAATGTGTCGATAGAGGATGGACAAAAGATTGTGCTTTTTATGGCCTGTCCTTAACGTTTTTTTTGTTAAACTAAGGAATTTCGGAGGCTAATTAAATTTTAACACTAGATCGGTATTTTCACAAAACGAAGATTATTCTGCAGAAAAATTTGATAATTTAAGAATCTTATTGTTTTTTTTTTCAAACAAAATCTTAAAAAAAGACAGAGATTCTCGAGTCGTGATCGTTAATAAGAATGAGAAGAGAAGCTGGGGCCCACGCCTGGAGCTCGACTAATGGCTCCAAGTTTCGAGAGATCGTCGTCGGATGCTCTCGGCCATCCATCGTCACCCTTGGCGAAGCCTGAGTCGTTCCCTCTACAGCCACTCTCTGATTGTACGAGCACGCCGCCTCGCGCAAGCCCCTCCCCCCACCCCACCCCGTAGCTCGCGGTCATTAAAATAGCGCGTGTTCGCCCAGTGCTCTCACTCCCGCGGCTCCTGCGACTTCTTGGGCTTTATACGACGGCCGTTCGCGTGATTTATGCCCGAGCATTAGATGCAGCTTGTCGCGGCATTAGTGCCCTTTGAGCTGCGGCTTTGCTCACCGCCATCCCCCTGACCTCCCACCGTTTTCAGCTTTTCCCACCGAAAAAGGGATTAAACTTTCGTGTTAACGAATGTTAGCCCTCCCCCCCTCCCTCTTCTACCTACTAAATTTCGGTATTCAATGAGTTGAATGGGTACTTTAGTGTCGGAAATGCCTTTCTAGCCGCTCTCTACACTTGAGCCCTAAATAATAATTCAGAAGTGGATTCTAATTTCATTTCTCCGGCGCTTTCCTTTTTCGCCCCTCCGCCCCCACCGAGTTGCAAGTTATACGTTTCCACGACGCGGACATTTTAAGCGACAGCCTGATTATCACGCAGATCAGCATTTTATTTAAAATTCGTTTTTCTAAAAACAAAGTCATTTCACATAGACACGTGAATATAGACCGGCTCTCGTCACTTTAATCCTATACCGCGCTACATGCGGAATATCCGTACAACCCGCATGTTTATTTCATATAGCAAATGCGCGTCGCCGTCGTTGTCGTGAAAAGTGTATCAAATCTCCAGCGAGCCTCGGCGCAGCAGCCCCATCTGCGCTCGAGAGACGACAATATCTATCATCCTCCGTGGCAGGCAGCACGACGTAGACACGCGCCGTAATGATCATACGCACATCCGCGTCAAATCTCACGTGACGCGTCGAGGTCAGCAAGCCGCGAGATCTGTTTTTTTTTTCATATTCATTCTCTTATCCTCAGTATGTACTGTACACCTTGGACGTTGTGCAAATACAGGTTTTTTTTCCGTGCGTGACTAATCGCCAACAGTGTCGTTGTCTCGTTCGATCGATTATTTTGGTGTTTTCGTTAAAAAAGAGAGTGATCAGTAAAAAAGTTGGCTCCCCCCTAGCGAGTGTTCTTTCAAATATCTCAAAAGCGTCGGGGACGCGTACTTTGAAATCTCACCTCTCCGGGCAGACGAAAAAAAAAGAGAGAGACGAGACCTAGACCAACAAAAGAGTAAGCGAGTGGTGGTAAGAGGGAGAGAGAAGGGTCGAAGGATCCGGTCGCGAAACGAGAAAACGGCTCGTTTTCCGCGGTCGCGAGGCACTTTTTCCGCTCTCCTCGAGAGAGAGAGAGCCGCCACGGCCAAGAGGCCTTTTTCGCGTGTAACGTCGAAAAGCCGATAACCCGAAAGAAGCCAAGAGAGTGGGCGCGAGAAAGAGGGAGAGGAGAGAGAGAAAAGAGCTCTGGCGATAGCAATACCGTCGTCTCGTCGCTGAGTCTTTTACGCCTGGTAGCAGCTTCGCCCACGTACACACCGGCTTCTTAAAAGTGTCGCGCAGCTTGTCTACTTCGCATTGCGCCTTTTTCTTTTAACACCGGCCCTCGGCTCTCCCCCACATCCTGACCCTGCTCCTGCTGCCGAGGGGGGTGTCGTTGTTATTATTTTTTACTCTCGCGCTCTTTCACTTGGCTCGTTTGAGAGACACACAGACGAGTTTTTGTAACGCCTAGACGTTCCTACCTCCTTTTCTTTCTTCCTCCTCTCGCTCTCTTTTTTATCTTTGCGACCTTAGGAGGAAGTGTAATACTCTGCTTTTCGTTCGAAAAAGTCTTCTCTGTACTGCCGCCTGTCGTCGGATTCTCTTTTCTCTTCTTCGCGCACCTACACCGTCTGTCTTTAAACTTCGAAACGTAAAAGTTGAAATCTAAAAAATGAAAACTGACCAACATTGTTTACCGTCGATTAAAGTAGTCCCTGTCACTTCTTTGATTTTTTTCCGTATATAGCATCGACAATTTCTTACATTTTGTTATATCAATAACAAAAGTGTAAGTTCGCTCGCGTAACCTCCCCCCCGAACTTATCTTTTTCTGCTCGGGCTGCATATTTATCCAGTCACTTACTGCTTTCCAGCACGTTTCCCTCCGCAATCGTGCGCCGCGATTTGTAATCCAACATGAAGGAAAAAAGAGCTCTCCTATCTTTGCACAGGGCTGCTACGAGTTATTGGAAGACGCGCGCGTGCGATACGTGATCTCGCGTCCTCGGCAGAAAAGGTACACTCACGCTCTTTCCTTTCCAATACGGGTTACATACAGCGCGACATAAAAATTGCGTTCGTTACGCTCATACGCTCGTAATTTTTTTTCCTCCTGTCTTACCCGCCCGATAACATCGCGATACTGTTTAGAGATTTCGATATTGATTTTAGCACACACGTGCCACTTATTTACAGACGGCTTCGCGACAAAGCGACGGACAAGCTTGCATTTTAGGACGTACCGAGTGGAAATAGCGCGTCGAATCCTTTCCTCTCGCTTCTCGGCAGCTTCAAAATGCCTGCGTTCCTCGGCAGAGAGACGAGCCTTCCGATTTTTGACAGAGTGTGTGTTCCCCTGCCACGTACGTGACCGTCTTTCGCATCGTCTGTTACCGTTAGAGCGAAAGATTTTCCCGACAATTTCTCATGCTTTCTCACGCGTTCATTCTTCAAGCTCGAGTTTTGACTGCGTTTAAAACCGAAGTACTTTTATATATACTAGACAATTACATTTATCGCAACTATTGTCATTGCGATATTTGGTACTGGAAAATTTTATTTTGACAGCCGTTTAACATAGATTAATTAACTGATATGATTTATAAAGTAAAAAAAAGCTTGTCTATACTTGGCATAGTTCAGAGAAGAAGTATTTCATAATAATTGGCTATAGCAAGCGACGAAAGTCTAGCGTGCCTTGCGTTGCTGGGCGAAAGACAGTACAGAGAGAAAACTTTTCCTTGACTTTCGTACTTTCACACTCGGACGAACGTTTTAATTGAGAAATATTTCCCCTTCATCAGGGGAACTTAAGAAGTTGGAAGCAAGAATTTTAGGACTGCAGGGGAGGTATATATAAAGCAAGATGCTGGCAAGCAAGAGGTATAGACCAGACGGTAACTGAGAACACAGGGTTGAAGCGATCGAGAAACGAAGAGGGAGAAAACCAAGGCCAGCGCGCTCGTAAATCTCTCTCGGCTGGCAGTCGCGTGATCTTTCAGATCTCGGGCGATTAAGAAGACATTATAAAGGCCTGGTCCTCCTTTGCGCAGTCGGACTCCAAAGACAACAGGCTCTACTGAACTTTTAACCCCTCCTACCACCTCCGCCATGACGTCCCGGAAGATATATAAAGCCCGGAATCTTGCATTGGTCTATACGTACGAGGCAGGAAGGTTTGACTCGAGATAACGGGAAAAGACGAATAGCCGACTGTCCGCGCTGATTTTAGAAAGCTCGCTTTTTTGGACTTACCCGCTCTTGATGGGCTTCCCCCCGCCACCCACATTGGTAACTTCTGCATTTGATAGGTGAACCGATGATCAATGACTCCAGCGTTTAGCGTAGCTCGAGAGAGCAAGAAAAACTGACTGGATTTATCAAGCTCTCGAGTTTATATTAAAATCAGGTCAAGTTGTAGGAACGAGAAAAAAAAAGAATCGAATAATAGACGACCCGATAATTATGGCTGCTGGAAAAAAAGTTGCGTTTATCAAACTGACCATCGAAAATTCTTCACCATGCAAAAAAAAAAAAAGAATTGATCGCCGAGGCAGGGTTGCAGTCTCGATCGAGGGACTCAAACTCGCGCGCGTCCCCAGAGGCTAGACTCGCGCCTTTTATCCCCTGCATAGTAGCGACACTTGGATATCGGGGAAATGCCAGTCCATGAAAGAGAGAGAGAGAGAGAGAGAGAGAGAGAGAGAGAGAGACGGCTTGCTCGCCAATCGGGCCTCCGTCGACTACTACGTGCGCTCGCGCGATCGGCCGCCGATATAAACGTGATCGAGGCTTATTTCGCGGCGCTACGCGCGCACACGTCATCTCCCATTATTTTTCGCGGCGTGTACGGCCGTTGTGATTTCTCGGGATATCGCAAGCTCCCCCGCGCTGCCCCCCGCCCCGAGAGCTGTCGCATCGTTTCACCGCAATCGGATTTCTCTTTCGCATTTTTCTTGGAAGCCACACCCCAAGCCTCCCCACCTCCTCCTTCTCCTCTCTGGTTTTTCTGCTATTGATGGTAGACCATTCGCGTCGACGACAAAATTATGTCTGCTTTCAAATCTCTTCGGGCCGACGTTATTTCTTTGGATCTGGCTTTTAATGGGGTTTTCGATACGAAAATAAATTTTGAAGCATGAATCAGGCATTTTCAAAGTTTATTTTATATATTAGACGGATTATTTATATATAAGACGGATACGTTGATTTTGCCGCGAAATTTAATTTTGAAATTTTAATAAAAAAAATTCGACTCTGGATAGAATGTATATACGACAATAAATCTCGACCGACTGTTTTACATCAACAGAATCAGCATTCAGATCAGTTCTGTCGATATTTGAAGTAGCCCGCCGCCCTGATACACGCAACGCCCTGAATAATTACAAATCCCTATCAAAATTCACTGTGAATTCCAGGAACGTAAAGCCATTTCATCAAACGCTTAATTTCCTGAATTTTGCGTATTTTCAATAAGCCATACATTGGATATTCTAGGGAACATTCAAAGTAATTACATTCGACGGGGGATTTTCGACATTTCCACTTTCGTTTCTTTTCCCCCCTATCGACTGGCGCCAGCTTTGCCAAAAACGAAGTAAAAGCTTCTGCCACGACTAAAGTCGGTCTGCGACGTTTTATGTATGCGCGTACGTGTACGTAGACGCGTATAATAGCGATCCCCAGGGAACTTGCCCCAAGGAAATCAGAAAGACTTCTTTCTCGAATTTTTCTCGGATAAATGCAAATTCCGGGTCACCGACACATCAGTTCTCACTTTTTTTTTCTACTTTTTTTTCGTATTACCGAGCGACAAATACGAAGCATACGTGAAGCTCGCCAAAGGCTCTCTCTCTCTCTCTCTCTCTCTCTCTCTCTCTCTCTTTCTTCACAGTGTCGTTAAAGATGTAAACGGAAAGAACAAAAAATTTAAATTCGTATTGGTACGCGGAAGCTAATCAACGCATTTCGTTCGCGGATATTATTTTATTAAAACTTTTCTTTTTTTTTAATTTTAAATCAAACTTATTTTATAGTTTATATACAGTTACCTAAAACAGTTTAAGCCAGAAATTATCTAAACGATAACGTCCTGTTAGATAATTGTCTTTTATTGAAATTAGTCATTATTCGAATATAAAAGACCATTGTGATAATAAGTTCCATAAATGCCTGAAAATGACCCCTTTGTCCAACAATACGATAGCAAAGTCTACGAAAGTACTTCAGATTTTTCAATGCTCTTTAATTAGAACAGGATAAATAACGAAAACTTTCTCGACTTCAATCGTGCGTGCGCTTGTAAACAAGAGCAAAGCCATTTCTTTTACAAAACGAGGAAAATTTAAAAGAGAAGGGGGGGGGGAAACAGGAAAGCGAAAAGAAAACGACGTTGAATTCATTGGTATTCGCTCTTCTTCTTGTCGTGCAAGTTCAACCCGCACTTGATGAACGGATCCAAGAGCCACGTCTTCCGCGGAGTTAAAAAGCACGAGAGAAGGTCCGGGAGAGTGGGGGAGCAAGCGAGACTCTGAGAGATTTTCCCGATTGGAAATCAGAAATGCGAGAAGCTGGAAGTCAATTTCCAATTGATACTCGGGCAAAATGTCTTTTCTCGGGAATCTTTCGACTCCTCCGGTCGCATCAATGCTCGGGATTTATGAGAGGGAAATCCGCCTGCAGCCACGGGCCAGAGGGGCTTCGGGCGTGCTTAAAAACGAGATAGTTGTTGGCGGAACACGAGTAATAATTACGAGTTTGGGTATTGAATTTATTGATGTTTCGATTAGCCGTAAAATTTTCACGTACAATCTTTATCGAAATAAGCCTGTCGAAGAGCATTGATTATTTACGCGGTAAACAAATTTTGTCAATAGGGGACGCGACTAATGGAGAAGCGTCGTTGCAAGACCAGGAGAAGGAAAAAGAAGCCGTCCGTCTGTACGGCTTGACTAACAGGTCGCGGTCTCCCGAATACCTTTGCATTAATCTCAGCCGCACGTACGTCTCTCTCTCTCTCTCTCTCTCTCTCTCTCTCTTCTTGCTCGCCGAGAGAAAAGCATTCGGCTTCCTTACCACCCTTACAGCGTTTTCCTTGCAGGACTCGCCTTCCTTTTTTTTTTGTGCCGCCCTAGAGTTACAAATGACAGAGTTTTTACGCGACCCACCGCCGGATGCTTAACAAATGTTCCCGCATGGAAGAGAGAGGAAGAACTGGAGGGGAGAAGGATGGGTCGGGAAGAAACTTGGCTTTTCTATCAGCGCTGCTTTTATGGACGGCTGATTAATGATCTTCCCGCGGCCGCGTAATTACCGGCGCGCGGACGCACACTTTTTTCACGGAGGCGTTTCTTATATACGAGCGATAAAGATAGCGTCACGCAACTTCCGGACTCGCGAACTTCCGGAGCGCAAGTTTTGCGCGTAACCGAGGCGAGCACTTTCTCGAGTGGGGCATGTCTTTATAGTATTTTCGCGAAAGTGATGCGGACGATATGAAATTTTTATGCGGCTTCGCCAACAATAAACTATTCGTATATGTACGAACTTTACGTTAACTTGTTCTCCTCTTCTTTTTCTGCAAGTCGAGTGATTTTTTTTTTTCAAACTTTTTCACAAATGTGGTATTCATTAAATTTAGCAATTTTTTCTTTACGCTTCCACAAAAGTTTGTTCACAACTAATTATTCGAGAAGCCGCTGATGCAATTTAATGTCTCATTAAGCAAGCTCCGCTCGGAGTCAGCTTTTTGAGCTTCCGTTTAAAATGAAAATTTCTGCCCGCGTGGCCGTCTTTGAAGTCGTCATAAATAAGGAATCTAAGAAATTCGGTGACCCCGCGCGTATAAGCAGAGAGACGTGCATACTCGAGCTGCGGTCAGCGCAGTGCAGTACTCCCTCTCTCTCTCACTCTTTCTCTCTCGTCTTAAGAAATTCAACGGCATTTGCTCGAGCTACGTATATTTCTTTCATATTTTAATGCATTATTAAGACAGCTCAAAGCGAGAGCGATATCTTAAAATAATTCCGTCGATTTATTTAAGCATTGAATATTTTTTCCTTTGCCCCGCGATACAAATAAAAATGGGGGAAAATTCAAGCTGCATTCGTATATGAATAAATTGCGCTTTACAGCTTGCAATTTTCGAGCACTCTCTCTCCATGCTCTCTCCCCCATTATCTCGAGAATTTATTGCGGGTAATATTGTAGATTTCGCAAGAGGTAATAAGGTCCTTTACATTTCGCTTAACTAATTCATTATGGCTTGACGTTTTCGCTATTTCTGTCCTTCCCATCAGTCCCTTTTCGCGAGTAAACTCGAATTCCAAATGCTCGTTTCGCCTGCGTTACCTTTCTTCCGTACGCGCAAATAAAAGCCGGATAGGCACGGCTACAACCGAGCGCTCGAAGAAAGCGCTGAAAGGGCCAAACCGCTAAGATTAAATGCTCTTCCGCCGCTGTAATGGTGTTCTGCTTTAGCCGAACAAGGACGGAGAGCTGAATAAAAATAAAGCTTTCGAAACAATAGAGAAACAAAATTTTTAATTGCTATACTATTTATTATTTATTATTTTAAATCTTTGACAGTAACATACTAAATACCACCGATCGTCAATGACCCTTTGATCGCGCAATCTCGATTTTCCGAACAATGCTCGCGCTCTCGAAACTCAAATTTAATCCGCAATAATGGCACCAACAGGTCTAACCCCCCAAATCAAAATTTCGCATCAAAGCCATATGGGCCTGGGCAAGTCAGCATAGCCATTGACAGGCCGCGCGCGCACGCGCGCGAGTGTAAAGCCAGTCCAACTAGATTTAGTTTCCGTCCTTTCAGGACGATTCGCGCGTATTCTCTCTCTTTTAGCATATCCAGCGATGCCTGGTCAGCCTTCCCTCCGGCAGCATCTCTCGCTCTTGCCAAAAAGGTTCCCCGAAGCACGGAATTTTTCATCAGCACTGTACCTATACCAGGGCTCCCGCGTCCTTTTACCTCTCGACGCTTTCAAGCGCGTGCCGGTGGAATACCGAAAATACACACGGTAACAGGCAGAGAGTACTAGCGCAACAACAACAGCGACGGGAAAGCTTGGGAAGGGTGAAAAACTCGGAACGAGAGCGATTATTTTACCAGCGGTCCCGGACTGTGTGTAGCGAGTATAGCCGCACCGGCTTACTTGGAAACCTCGTTTTTTCGGCGAACCCCCCCCCCCCCCCCAGCGAGACCAGGCAGATATCCGCGTCCAGCCGATTCGTAAACACATACGTTGGCTGGCCTAGCTCTTCCCACAAACATTTCGCTGTTGCAACGTATAGGCTGAGAGAGAGAGAGAGAGAGAGAGAGAGCAGATGTGCGCATGGGAGACGGCTATCGCGCCACTACGCAGATCCGGTACGTGACCGGCGTGCATGGGGCTCGCTCGCGCAATGCCTCTTTCCTTCGTTCCCTATTCGCGGCCGGGTGTCTTTGCATATGTATGGCGGCGAGCATTCAATTTGCCTTCCGCGAAAAGCCCATGGCTTCGCGTCTACGTACGTGCGTCTTAGTCTGGGCTGCGGGCAGAGGAGAAAGGGGGAAGAATAAGGGCCTCCAAGTCAAGATGAGAGGGGGCATTTTAGATCGGGAGAATGAAAACGTTCTCGTTGAATTTTGATGAATCGTCATTATCGATTTTTTTTTCATTTTCTCTAAATTTCTCTTGTCAGCCCAGAAATCTTCGAACGGTAGTTATCGACAAACGAAGAGAATCCATAAGCATCAGAGAATCATCAAGCAGTTGAGGCGTCATCGATGAAGTCTCGTTTACGGGTCGCACGCGCGCAACAAAGCGAGCCCGGTTACAGGACAGATAGGCAGACACGCAGTGCTTTCGCTGCGAGAGAACAGGTTAATGGCGTAGATGGAGGTGGAAGGGAGAAAGCGAGAACAAATACGAAACACGTCATCAGTGTATACGAACGTCGCACAAAGCCTCCTCGCGAGAGAGAGAGAGAGAGAGGCTCAGGAGAAGTCGGGAAATCGGGCCACTCTAGAAATTCCCTCGCTATGTGCACGGCAGCCGGATTTTCCCTCGACTCGCGCGAGATGCAGATGGAAAGCAAGCTTCTCCTACAGCCCTCTCATGTCAACACAGAGCCGCAGACGACGCGCAAGGGGAGAGAGCCGGGTGATATACAGGCAGCTGGGAGTTTCACAGGCTCGCTGATAAGGGCGCAGCCGAGGAAGAGGCTCGCTGGAGAGGCTGGACTCTTCAGCCTGATCAAATGCCCAAATGATTGAATCGTCGATTTCGACGATCGTTAACGCTTTGATCTTCAATTTTCAGCGCGACTGTCTTATCCAGTCGCTTTTATCAATTTCTTTTGACTTATTTAGCGTCTAATTTAATCGGCGCCAATTTCCAATCAGGACGGTGAAATCGTTATTTATTTCTTATCGACAATTGCTTGGAGAGGATAATTTGATGAATGTCCAATTTCATTAGACTTTGATGGATTCGGATCGATAGCGGTAAATAGGCGTGATATCCTGTGAATTATTTACAAGACCAAGTTGAGAGTGCATTCGAAGGGGGGAGGGGTCTACGTAAAAAATTCAAATCGCTTCGTATAAACGTGTCGCTCTCAAAACGTCAAAACAATCATGAAAATCATATTACAGAGAAACGGGCGTGTAAATCGGGCGTGGATGCTCGGGGTGTGGGGGGGGGGGAGGATAAAGTACAAAGGAGGGGAAACAGCGAGTGATCGCGCTAAAATACTTAGCGGATCGGCAATCTGCAAACAAACGATTCCATCCACGCCACGAATGTAATTACGAAAGGGGGCGGGGAGGTGGGTGAGACAGAGAGAGATAGATGTGTGTGTGTGTGTGTGTCTGCGCTATCCGGTAGCTGCAGTCCGCCAGGCCGATTGGTAAATCAACGCGTTTCCGAGACGCGGCGGCGCAATTGAGCCGATGGCTAGCTCTGTGTCCGCCGGTCCAGTCTCTCTCTCTCTCTCTCCCTTTTGGCTCTCCTGCACACGCTGCGACGACCCTTGACGCTCGCATTGTTCGCCTGGCCTCCTATCCCTCCCATCAATTGGTCCTGCTCGCTCGCGCGCCACGCCAATCCAATCCCCAAACCCGGCTCCAAGCACGTACAGTCGCGTGTCCGATTGACGGGAGCAGCGTGTTTGACGAGGGCTTCTTGCCGTAATTTACCCTCCCGCCGACCCCAGCCCTTTCCTTCTCGATTACCAGCTTTTTCCAACTTCGGATAGCCGTATATCCTTACACTCCATTCAATTTTGGTAGTCCGAGAAAGAGTCCTCGATTCCACACCTTGGCGGTTGGACTTTTATTGTCAGTTTTTGGGCGCACTGGCTCTCGCTTATCGCTCTCTTCATGCACAGACCCCCCGACTCGCGCACAATAGACCGGCTAAAATGTGGGGGAGCTCCGAGGCGACCCCGCCGACGCAAGCCGGCTTCGACGCGCTAGCCCGAAATTAACTCCCGGCCACCGAGAAACCGTAAATTTTGGAAACAGCCCACACTCGGCACCAGCAGGATGGCCGGACTCGAGAGCTCTATACCATCCGAAAGCTTCCGCGGGCTAAGAGGGCTCAGCCGCAAGAGAAAAGAGGCGAAAAGCGTAGTCTCCGGACGATCGGGGCGTCGATAGAAGCGGTTAACAAGCATGGCCCTGCGGCAATTACCAGCAGGCCGCTGCCCTTTCTTCGCCTCCCACCGGCCACCTTCTGCTGCGGCTCGTTTTTCCGGCCGCGGATATCTGGGAACTCCTAATTGCTGGCTTTCACGCCCTCCCTCTTTTCTCATTGCACTACTCTCTCTCTTTCTTTCTCTCTCTCTTCTCTTTTTCCCTCTCCCTCTTTCAACTTGGGTTTTAACGAGGCCCAACCGGACAAGCCACACAAAGCTCGCAGCTGAACTCTACACGTCAGAGCCTCGCAAGCACAGGCCGACTGAGCTTCATTACCGAGTACGAGAGCGAGCTGCTTAATATTTCAGCGCTAGCTTGACGAGCCTTTCGTCTCTCTGCGCCGAGTAGAGCGAGATCGGCGGTTGCAGCGATCCTCTCTAAACTCCCTCTCTCTCTCTCGGCTTGACTTTTCTCAATTTTTGCGAGGATATCCGCGAGACTCTGAATTCTTGATGTTTTTTTTTTCATTAAGATCCATATATATTTTAAGATTCTTTTTGCAAGTTTCAAAACTAGTATCCTCGATAAGCTTAAAAAACATAAGTCGAATAACAATTTTTTGCTCGTGCGTTAGAAAGTTGAGGGGCAGCATTACCGTGAAAGTAAATTGAAACTATTGCTCTCCGCCCCCTCCCGATGACGCGATATCATCCGAAATCCAAATATTTGTTGAGAAGTCCGGCGCAGTCGAGGTCCGATCGTCTTTTCCAAAATGCCAGTCAAGACTGCAAACTTTCGGAAAAGTTGCTTATATTAAAAAAAAAAAAAAAAACGAGAATTCCAAAGTCGTTGGATGAGATTGGAAAAGTACAAAAGGAGTCGGTACGGCAGATACGTAGAGGGCGGCGGGGGTGACTTTCTTTTCATTTTACTCCTCGCACGCGGTACTGCGCACAAAAGACACTCCAAAACGAGCCCTCAACTTTTCCGGGGGCCTGCAATTCTGGATGCGCCGCATCGAAAGCAGACCAAGCGTTGGCTCTACGAGTCCTATCGCCCCCTTCGAAATGGCTTTTCGGTTGGTACGATATTCTCAGGAAGCGCGGGGACGAGGGGCGAGTTTTCTAAGGCCTGCAACGAAAATAAAATGGAAGACGACGAGGGATGTGTACGGGGCGGGGGTAGGGGGGGATAATGACGGAAGAAAAGGAAAAGGCAGAATAAACGGGCCGGGCTGGCTGTGCATCGATTTTTCGATGCTACAATCGCTCGCTGTGTGTTGTTAAAGACACTTTGTGTGTTTATTTAAACAAATGCATTTTCCGTAGCGAGAAATACTTTGCGCAAATATTATCGAAGCGTGTCCAGCTAGTAAAGTGAAAAGCTGGCCGATAAGATAAGGATAGGAACTACAGCCGATGGTAAAAGCGTAAATTTGCTTTAGCCGTGCAGAAGTGGAAAGTACAAGGCATGTAAAACGAAAACACAGGGGCGTCTGTGAATGTAAGCGGGTTAAGCAGAGACTACCCGGACGAGGAAGACTACTTCGGCGAAGATGGTAGTGGGGGTAAAGGCGGAGTTCGCGAACGGCCAGGGGCATTTGGGCATTACACGCAATCGGCTAAGAGATGGCTTAATAACGGCCTCTCTGCCGGGGGCGCACGTGCGACGGCGGCGGCAGCAATAGAGCAGGGTGCAAGCTTACGCCTTTCTGCGACTCCGTCCGCCTAGTCCGCATTGGACCCTGGCAATATTGAAGCAATAATCCAGCGCTCGTTCATTGCCCCTGGCATCCCGCCCCCTTCCACTTTCGGCTGCCTTAGCTCCTCTCGTAGTCCAGCGCAGACGGCGCCGCGACGCTGCACTTACCTTGCTCGATGGCACTTTTACTTCGGGGTCCAGCAGAGAGGGCCAGCTCTCTATGGCTTTCTTTTCTCGTATTTACGCCGGTCGTTCGAGTGATTTGCCTTTCGTTCGATTTTATCAAATGCGTTACACGCTATTGCGTTGAAATTGTAAGCTCTCTTTTTCCTACCATTGCGAGGCGCGCTCGCATCGTACGGTTATTAGCTAATTTAAAATTTTCGAAGCAGCTCATTTTGCCGAATTGATATCGTCCTTGAATTAAGTTAATATTTTTACGATGTACTCGGTCGGCCATTATTCGGTGCTAAGCTATTAAGGCTCCCTTTAGCTGGCGTTGCGCGCGAGAGTGCCAAGTTATTATTATCCTTTAAGACTTTTACTGCTGATTACAAGTTGGAAAATTAGAATTGAAAAGCCAGAAGCAAGCGGTTGCGAAACTTTCTCATTTGCCTGTACAATGTAGAGCGCGCGAGAAACTTTTTTCTCTACCGAGCTTACCGTGCTATCCTTTATTTTTTTATTATTCTTTTATAATAACCAATGTTCAAAGCAAACGATAATAATGAACCAGACCTTAAAAAATTACTTAAACGATTAGTAAACTTTAATCAGAGTATGGAAAACTAACAGCGCCAAGATTATTTTAGTAAATAAAAGCTCATCGAGTTACGTAATACGAGCAACGAGGGCTTAGCTATCCCGTGGGCGTCGGATCTTCTTTTCTGAAAAATTCATCCATCCAGATTAAATAGCAAATCGAGCTTTCTTTTTACATCCCTGTCTCCTCCGCCTATAGTAAGTACAAGCCCCGGAGAAGCTAGCCCAGACGAGCGGTAAAAGACGAAAGCCGCGGAGTTCAGGGAGAGGGAGGGCTTGGCGAAGGTAAAGTTTCGTGGCGTACCTAGTGGCCTTTGGCACAGTAGCCTATACGACGAGAGAAGGAGAGATAGAGAGAAAAAGAGACGGGCACGCCAAGTGGGCCTGGATTTAAGGCCAGAAATAAAGTCGCTAAACCGAGAGCAACGCCACCGCGAAGGATACAGGGCTATACTGCGCGGCTTTAATCCGCGCGTACGTGTGCTCTCTCGGGCCGTGTGCGGCTGTGTTCGCCGAGCCATGCATACCTTAGTAGCCGCGCTTCCGTCCAGAGCTGACTTTATGTCTTTTTTCGTGCTCGTCGAGTAGAGGTCCCCCTCTTCCTCACTCTTTCGAGATGCGCCTCGTGTATACCTGATTTTTGGCGCGAGCTCGAGACTGACTTGGCGCCCAGACACAGTATGGAGTTACGTGTACTAACCTTTTACGCGACCTCCTATCCCCCTTTTCTCTCGTCTTCTCTTTTCTACGGTGCTTATTCTTGAGATTATTTTTTTGCAAACGCTTCTTACTTAGTGCGAGTGTTGCTAACGTCAGATTATTCATGCTGTCTACATTTCTAATGCTATTTGTAAAAGTTTCGTTTATTGTTAATTTGTTTTTTTTTTTTAAGAAACAATTTGTTTGAAAAATGTTGTACAAGACAAACAATTCGTAGTGGAAAAATAAAAAAAAGTAGTTACTCTAAAAAACCGGACGATACCGTAACCTCGGAAGCACAAGAGAGATGAAAGCAGCCTTTTTATTGTTAAGTATCTCGAGGAATAAATTGGAATGCCTTGGCGAGCAGTGAATTAACCCGACACTCTAGAGAGTTCGTAGTAAGACAAGCGCGATAACCCGACTCTCTCTCTCTCTCTCTCTCTCTCTCTCTCTTTCTCTCTCGTCCTCTTCCCCTTTATAAAACTGAATTAAAGCGAAATTTTCAATTACGCGATGTTCTCCGAGCCGTAACTGGACTGTCGGCGTGTTCGCACTGCCGCGCATTCAAATTTCCTGGCCGTGCGCGGGCGAACAATCTTTTTCCCTCCCCTACTCCTTTATTTCGGCCTGCCCCCCCTCCCCCGGAAATAGTCGTAGTCGGATTGGACGCGATTCGGGGAAGATTTTTATCTAAGCGGCTCTCTAGTTTCCCGGACGCGTCGCAACAGTATAAAGCAAGCGAGAGGAGCCACATAAAAATCTGGCTGGCTCGGGGCGTCGACGGTAATTGAGTCGCATATAATCCGAAGAGAGCGAGCTTACGTGCATATATACTTGGAGAAAAGGGGGGGGGCAGGTAAAGAGCGTCGCGCGAGACGCACGACAAGTGGAAACGAACGATCGCGAGAGCCGGAGCTAAGATTGCCGAGACAATGGATGAGGCTGGAAAAGGAGAGGGAAAGGAAAAATAATGGAAAATAGTGAGAGGAGCGACGCGAAGCTGGCTGCGAAGCGTTTATACAAGAGCACTCTACTCTTTCCGTAATACTTTCGCGGATAAACAAAGCCGTAACGATTAATTCCGGCGATAATTTTTGCGCCAACTTGACGCTGAGTTTTTTTTTTTTTGAAAAAGCGCGTAAATCCAGCCTGGGAATTTCAAAAATGCAATATCAAAATGCGCTATAAGTTTCGGCTGTAAGCATTTGCTGCTGAGAGATATATTCGCGACTGAGATGCGACGAAAAAAAAAGACTGAAGCTAGAGAAGGAGCAGAGCGACGGGATGAGTTACGATCGGCTTGTAACAGCGGCGCATTATTCAAAATCTCATTAAACCGACCTCGGGCCAGGGAGTACGATTTTTTCGACATTACCTCTCCTCGCTATCCGACGATTTCTTGCATATCCTCTCTTTGCCCTCTTTGAAGGAAAAAAAATCGTAAAGGAATCGCGGCTCAAAGTTACGCTATTCCTGACTACTGGAAACCTAGTTCCCCTCTCGAAACTGTTCTCTCGAAGAACGTGCTACGTACATTAGCTTTGCTCAAGGCAAATGCGCGTTAAATTATTTACCGAGGCTACGTCTTCGCTTTGTCGACGTCCTAATCCATGTTTCACGCTAGAGTTTTATGCTAGACGTTTTGTTTTGTTGAAAAATGAATTCGATTCAGGCGTGTAAGCGAGAGAGGTCTCGGCAAGTAGAGCGCCGTCAACAAAATTTCAATTGTACACGTGAGCGTAGGTGTACTCTGATGTAACGGCCCGATTGCTTTTCTACCACTCGAGAATCGAAAGCAGCTGTTTTCGTCAATTTACGCTGCGTATCGGGTTTTGACGTAAATGCGAAAGAATGGACCTACGCCCTCGACGTACACTCCACCATCTATAGGCTACCTTTTCTCAACTCTAGTCTTGTTCGCGCGTGTATGTGTGTCTGTGTGTGTGCACACGTAAACGCTGCTCTCAGGTTCACTGCTCGCTTTATGTCTTTTTTCGCTTGCGTCGTTGGGATTAACTTTGTTACTATCGCGTTGCCCCTTTTATACGCGTCCGCTCTGTCGAGAGTCCTTTTCCTTTTTCCTTTACATTTTCTGCCTTGAAGATTATATCCGGCATACATTCTTTCATTAACTGGGCGCGTACGTTGTAATTAGTTAAAATCGATTACGGCCGGAGAATAGGGTGACATTTAGCCCTGTCGATTAACTCGATCCAAAAAGCAACAATTTTCAAGTCTAATTTCGTGAGACTACTCTTGGCGACAATAGCGCCGGTTAACAGGAGCCGCTTCGACCCTGATCCTCCTCGACCATTCACCTCAGACAAGAGAGGGATGGACCGTGGGGGGAAAGGGAGAGCTTGTGGAAGAGCGAAAGTTACCCCAGACTGCATGCAAGCGAGCGAAGGAGGGAGGGAGGGGAGGCTACAGCACAAGTTCCTGGAAGTTCTTACATTGTTGCGGCGACGACGCGCCGAACTCGTCCCATGCCGTCGGGCGGCAAAAGAGAAGGAGGAGGGGGGGGTGAAGAGCGGGGAGAAGGGTATGGCGACGATAAAGGGCGTACCGGCTAGGCGCACTTGGTGACGCGAATATTTCGCCCTTGCGCGCCCGTGGCTGGCTCGCTGAGGGGGACAAGGGGCAGGGGGGGAACGTTGAAAAGTTGGGAAAGCTGGTCGCGTGCTGCTCCCGTCCGCTCTGGGCCTATGTCGACGCCCGGGCTTTGATGTACGCGCTTCTCCTGAAAATGAATAATTCGACGGATTTGAAATTTCGACGATATGAGCATGTTTCATTCGCATACTTTTGCCACTCTGGCCTTTCGACAAATGAAAAGTGCATAACGCGCGCAAGCACTTTTTGTTTTGATTATCAATTTTCTTTTCGACCGTCTGTTATTTTTTGGGTAAAATTTAAATTAATTTACAATTGTACTGTAAAGAAAAGTAAGTACACCGTTGAAATTAAAAACCAAACGCTCAATTATCGACTTTTTTATAGACAACACAATTTCGCGCGAAAATCGTTGATTTATTCGGTGCTGTGGAGCCTTTAAAAATAAAACTAATTCATCGAACTTTGATTCAGACTTAATTGGCAATTAAATTTCGTTAATTTATCGAGGACTCGTTGGCAGTTAGCCGGGCTCTCTCTCTCTCTCTCTCTCTCTCTCTCTCTCTCTAGCGGAGTAAACTTTCAATCGGCTCGGTTCGAGGTTTCATGAATAAAATTTCGCTCGCGCGCGCGATACTTCATTAATCGTATAAATTTACGGTGTCCCGAGTTCCATAGGAAAGAGAAGGGGGAAGAGGCATTGGGGGGGTTGAGCCAAGACGCGAACTCCAGGGGGAGACGAGTCATAATACGGGGGGAGGGCTCTTACGCTTAAGTTGCTTAAAAATAATAAACACGCTTAAGATGAGACGCGGTGGCGAGCGAGAGAGAGAGAGAGCGCGCGAGGCGGAGTTCGTGCCCCCGAGGCCAGAATTTACGGATGAGCTTACAATAAACCTCTTGAAGTTGCGCCCAAGTGGAATCGACTTAGCGTAATGCAATTCACGGCCTCGCCGCCAGGCCCTCTCGCACTGAGCTTTCCGGAACTTTACTCTCAATTTATTGTTTGACCATGGAAATCTCTCCTTTGTATTTACCCCCTAGCCGTTTAAAGTCTTGTGTGCCTTAAGTGTAATAACGTTTTTGAGCCACTTAACCTTCCGCAACAGAAGGATGTATGCCGTTTCGATAACTTCAAAACACCTCGTCTATTGTCTCTCAAATTTGCATTCAAGATTCATCAAAAATTTTCAATCATCCCCACGACGCAATTATAGAAAAATACAATTAGAGAAAAAAAGATATTGGTTTAGTCGTTGTCTGACCGTACATCGATCCTAACTACTTGCTCGGCAAATCCAGACTCATCTTCCTCGAATCAGCAACTCTCGGTAAAAGCTCAACTAGAGAGCTTACAAAGTCGTCAACAAACTAAGCGCATCTCCCACCGTGCTCGCCAGGATCCGCAATAAATAAAGTAGGAGCAGCGAAGGAAAAAGAGCGCGCATCTTTCAGCTAAGTGCTCCTTCCTCTCCCAACGTACATAAGCGCCGGGCTCTCGTCCTCGTCATCTCCTTGGCTTGGCTGCGCTGGCTGCACACACGCAAAAGAATTTTAAAATGAGATTCTCCGCTGCGCTAGAGAGCAATGTTGGATAGTAGAGGTGGGAAGTGGGGGTAAAGGGGAGCTCGTTACACGCGCGGATTGCGATCCGGTGCGCAGGCGCAAACGCGAGTGTCGCTCGAAGAAGTGCGCAACGACGCGTTAAGTCGGCACGACGGCCCTGCGAAGCTCGGCTGGCTCACCGGGAAAAGTAAGATTTATGGTTTTCTTACGCGCTGCGCAGCTATTATAATCGTATGCGCGAGAAGCTGAGAGAGCTCTTTTTCTGCGCTTGCCGGGAGACGTGGCGCGTTGTTAACTCCCCTTTCTCAGTCTATCATGCGGGGAAGTATTAAGATTGTTGATATAAACAATTTGTTTGCTTACTTTGCTTTCAAAAAAAAAAAAAAAAATATTTTATTCTATTCAATTAGTAGCGGAAATTTGGGAAATACTTTCAGGTGCATTACGAGCACTTAAATTTGTTCATTCATGCATCATCTCTCTCCCTCTCGTTAAAACTTTGATTTTAAAACTTGCGCCGAAAGAAAATCAAATTTTTTTTTGGCGAGTCCTCGCTAAAATCTGAGTTTTAAAGTCAATCGAACACAAGCAAGTCAAAATTGATTTAAGTGCATCTCGCAAGTTAGATTAGTTAGTGGATCGTATTCTAGAGAACGAAGGTAAACTTTAACTCGGCTTAAGCTTCGAGGATTTCCACTGGATCTCACTTAAGTGACAACGTTAGATTCGTTTATAAATTGACAGTCAAATACCAGGTGAAATATTGTGACGACAATGTCACAATATTTCAATATCTAAAGCATATCTAGATATTAAAGGATAAAATTCTAATTACAACTTAACAAATTAATCAGACTACAAGTTCATTTTTGTCGTGTCCTTCGAAATAAAAAACTTGGAAAATAGGAATTTTTTTTTTCGTTAGCAATGCTTGGAATCTATTTATACGCAAATTAGCATGACAAACCGTCCCAATAAGGCGCTTTAAATAAGAATTCGCGAGTCGAGTTTATTTTTCACCTTTATTACGATTCGCCAACCTGTAATGGGACTTGTCACTCAGCCAGGCTCGAAAAATAAGGCGAATGGAATTCGAACGCATTTCGCATTCACTGCCACCGCGTTTTATTACACTTTCCACGGCGAATGAGAAGTTGGCCGGGTTTCTCGACTGCCTCGAGCTGTGGCCCCGCCGCTCGAGAAGTAGAGTGAGAGAGGAAGTGAAAAGGAGAGCGGGAGTGCCTACTGTAAAATTGCAGTGGCTAAAACCATAACCATTTCCACAGATTACCGCGAAGATTTGCTTTTAATGATTGCGGCTTTCCTCCTCGTTACTTTTGAGAAATTGCATTTTTCACAGACTCTTAATAAAAAAGAATTAATTTCATTAATCGATCGCTGAAAGGCCGCGGCTAATCAACGTGAAAACGTGAAACTTTTAGGATGTTTTAATTAAATGTATGAGCTAAAAATTTTCTTTTCAATCTTGCGCTTTCCGCGTTTATTTTTAAAAGTACACACGGCGCATATAAATCACGGATAATTAATTGTCTAAATTAAAAAAAAAAATATCAACTAAAAAACTATTATTTAAAATGTACATTCGAATAATAAATCCTCGTGATAATTGTCCTTTCAGAAAAGAGTAAAAACTCGAGAGCAAGGCAGCTGAAAAAATTTGCATTGTGTTGAGGTCGAAAATCGCCGCCACGAAAGGGTCGAGCTTAAGCGTTAGCGCGAATTTCATTTCATTGTCGGCCACTACTAGCTGAACAAAAAAAGTAAAAGAACGAAAAAAAAAGTCAGACTGCGCATCTCCATTTTATCGGGGCGCAACTTGCTCGGAAATACATATATACACACACAGTCACGCGTACACGTATACAAGGTAGAGGAGAAACTTCGAGATGACCGCACACGCCCGACTGCACCGATATTGGTTTGGCGCCCCCCGCGACGACTACTACTACTGCCGGCGCAGCGGTCGCCCACAGTCGCTGCATCTCCAATTTCCTCCGCAGCCGTTGGATTTTAATTTGACTTTCCCGCTGAGTACACACGCACACACTTTACTCAACACCGCAATCATCCCGCTGATTTTGACCCGACATTCTTTTTTCTCTGAAGCTTTACATTTCAGTCTTGTTTTTAGGTTGCTCACAGGGAGTCCAGCGTCCAATCGCGCTTGGACCATTAGGCGGGTTCGCACGCGTAAAACAACTGCGTCCGTGGCTATATGAGATTCGGAGGAGGTGCGGAGGAGAGAGATTTATAATTTCATGAATCGTCCAGGTTTCATGAACGGGAGTGGAAAGAAGAGTGAGGGGAAGCTGCGAGGCAACTTACACCTATTTCTCGCGCCCGAGGCTTGCGGGGCTAAAGCGTTGATGAAACACGAGTAACGTCAGCGCAATTTGCACTAAATCAACCGAGCAATTTCCGCCCTTCCACGTATTTGTCCGCACCGCGGGAGGGCTGGGGATTTTTTCGCGTTTGTATCTTTCTTTTTTTTTATTTTTTTTTTTTCATTTTCATGCTCGAGTGAACGGCTTTACGCGCACGGATGAATGGTCGAGGATTGCAAAAAAAAAGCGTGGAATTTGTATGCGCGCGTCGATGGGTCGAAAAAAATTAATTGGAGATTTGGGCCGATTTTTCCTACTGCGCATCGTTGGCTAGAGGTTTTAAATGATGCGTATTCTGTTTTCTGGATTTTTGTTTTTGGTCGGCTACAAAACTTTTTGATTAAGAAAAGAAATTTTGATTTATGATACTGAGAGAAAGTTTAAGAAATTAAATACACAGAGTCAAAGCGCACCAAATATATTTCGTTTAATTCTGATAAATGGCATACATTTAAATATATCTTTTAAGCATACACTAGTGTAAATACAAAAATTGAAATTTATTCTTGTATTTTTTGGCCCACTAAAAGTGAATAATTACTTCAATAAGAAAAGTAATGATTGACAAGACAAAACCTACAAACAGTAATAGAATAAGTTGCATTAAGAAAACGTGTGCTGAAGGGGCGTGCTCGTGATCGTTCATAACAATTATATTATTTTTTCCTTTGAAATGCCAATCAGAGATATCTATACCCGCTTCAGTAACGGATTGTAAAATTTTTTCTATTTTATATGTAAACGGAAAAGCTTTCTCGACAATCATTACTGGTCTGTCGTTAAAAAATATTGGTTTTGCTATCTTCATTGCCGATTTCCCTTGTAGGCTTACAAATTGCTGAGAATATGATTGGGCAAATATTAATGTAGTCAAACATCCACAATTAGCACTTTTTGTTAGATAATCTATACAAACCCACACACCATCCACTTTACCAGTACGAGACTTTATATTAAGTAAATGTTCATTTTGAACTTTATCAAAATTTTTATAAAAAGAACGACTGATATACATTTTCATACCAGATTTATCTATATCCTCAAGTGTATCGTAAGAAACTTCTTTGTGTCGGAATTCCGTCTCCATAAACACTGAATAAAAATTCATGGAATATTGCAGAGAAATTAGTATGATGCTAAAATAAATCACTCTGTCCACTACACTTTGCGACCTCAATCGAATTGGTATGCCAATCAAAAGTCTCAAAGCGTTAAATACATTCAAATGCCTTTTCGTAAGTTTGAAAAAATTGATAATAGCCACGTAAACTGCTATGACTGCGGGAATAATAAAGAAGTAGAAAAAAATCTCTAGTGGAATATGAAGTTTACTTTGCGTTCGCTTTGGTACCAGGAGAACAAAGTTTGTAGAATCTTCTCTAAGATATAAAGCTAATACCTGGGAAGAGTAGGAGGTATTGTAGTATCGTGACATAGACCAACGATAAGGTGTAAGATTAGCTTTGTTTTCAAATATTTTGTTCATTGAATATTTAAAGTACGCGGAATAGCCTCCTGTTTTATTGAATACGTCAATTTTGTAAGAAAAATTCATTTTCTTTAAAGCAAGAAAGACTGGAGTAAGACGAGCTTTTATTATACTAAAATTCACGTTGCCTTCTCCCTTAAATTTAATAACTGATTCTGGTGGTAGATGAATTAAGGGTATTCTCAAGGTATATTTATGAACATTGTGCAATTTATCGGGAAAAATATTTGTATTTTGATGAAGCATACTCTTGTAAAATTTATTTTCAAACGGATTAAAGTGGTGGATAACGAAACTCTTGGGAAGAGACGTTCTTGCTCTAGCAAAAAATAAATTGTTTTTCTTGCGTAAAGTTTGATTCACCTGTAAAACGGAAAAGTCGAGAAAATTTTGCGACCACGCGGAAAGCAAAATATTTCGAAATGCGTAATCATGATGGATTTCGGCAAAGTAGATAAGCAAACAATGGGGTCTCATTGATACGGGCGATAAATAAACTATAAAATTAATGAAATATTGCAGCTGAATCATATCAGTTTTATTATTACTATTGCCATGTTTATTAAATAAAATTAGATACAGCGCAACGTTTCTAGGATTTTTATAGACTGGTAAATTTAATGATCGGGCGTTAGCATTAGAAACATCCAGACTTGTAACTGGTATCTTGAAGTTCACGTCTCGAAATAGTAAATTTCGTTGTATTCCACTACGAGAATCACTACTGTTCTGAAGAATAATTATTTGATTTATCGTCAATTCCTTAGTAATAAGTTCCATTAAAACACTTGTCCAACTATCTTCAGCTCCACACTTAACGATCGCGACAAATAAAAGTATATGTAATGCTTTACATGAATCTAATATCATTTTTATCACATGAATATTTCCACATCGTTATTGTTTAAACTTTGGAGCAGCGTTGGCAACTGATGCAAAGAATAACAAAACTCCGGAGTAAAATTTTAAAGAATTTAAATTATTTAAAAATCTCTACAATACACGTGCAGTATCGATTTAGTTAGTATTGATTATTGCTTTATTTTTCATACTCGTTTGAAATAATGTCGCTTGGGTTATTAATTATGAATAGTCTAGGTTTGTTGTTGTTGCTCTTTCGTTATGTTTATATGGCTCGTGGGGCCGAAAGAGGGCGTCAGACCGGCGCCAATTCATTACGGTCGAAGAGGAGAGAAAAAAAAGCTAACAGAAAAACTTATTTTAGATTAATGATAAAGTAAATTGAACATTAAAAAATTAACTGCTATGTGTATCCTGCTCTTACATTTTTACACGCATGTCTCTCGAAACTCTTTATTCCTCGTAGACTGTAACTTTTAGAGCTTTTAAATCTCACTTCTTTTTTCAATTTCATCTTCATCGTTAAGATAATTCAAGAGCGGTCTCTCTTAATTGGTCGCAATTAAGATTGTCAACTTTCACGTCGTTATAGAAGCGCGTGCATCAGTGCATTTTCAGTCTTGCTGCTTACGCCTACTTAGTCCTCATTTTGCATTTCATATTTTTTGAGTATAAAAAGGAAAGCTAGTCGTTTTACTCTCAAGTTTTATTCACTCTTTCGATGCTTGGGTGTATAATTAAAATCTTTTCCATTCACTTGGCGTTAGCGCTGCACTGTGGCAAATCTTTTATTCTTCCTTAGACCCGTTGGAAACTCTATTTGGCCAACGTTAATTATAGAAAATACAGTACTCGTGAATGTATTTTTTTCGATTTAATTAGAGAAGAGGCTTTTAACGGCGCTTACAAAGTTTGAGTTTCATTTTTCAGAAATTTACTATAATTAAACATTTTTTTGAAGAAAAGTCTGGCGAGGTAGAATTACTGCGCCTTGAAAGGTCTTTGTTAAGAAGAATTACACAATCTGAAAGTTAAATGTAAATTTAAATTTACATGGTTCGGTATAATTTATTTATGTATTAAAGTGGTGTAGGGCTATATGCTGTTTTACAGGAGCGCAAAATCATAGTTACACAATGTCATGCAAATCAGAAGTACATAATTAGTGGAAGCGTAAATTTATAATGATGTATATACCCACAATTATGCAGTTTAATAATATAATTTTAATTAAAGCTTAAAATCACACAACAATGCATGCCAGTTCGAGCAACTCGTTAATATGCATGAATGTGATTTCATTCGATTGTATTAAACTAATAATTGATGAAAAACGAAAAAAAGGAAATAACTGAATCTTACAATAATGCAGGCTATATGTAATTTATTAAATTTCATCATCTCACTCAAAAAAAGTAATTGCATTTTGGAACTGTATTAACATGTATCACATTTAGATTTGAAACCTGGGTATTTTAAAGAATAAGGCAAATAACATTTAGCTTCATAAGAAAACTGCAGAGGTAGCAATTAACGGAAAGGTATACGCCTCTTGAGACTCCTTGAAAAAGTTTTAGTGTCTGAGGAAAAAAACTTTACTGTGAAACGATAAACACGAAAGTTGGCGTAAAAAACCAGAGTTCATTTTTGTCATCAAATAAGAAGTTAAGGCTTTATTACGGTTTACCCTTATCTCATTTTTTTTCTCTCATTTCTCCAAAATTAAGTACCGAAAACAAACAAAAATTTGCAGAGAAATGAAAATCCCACTCGAATAATAATACAGCCGCTGATTTTTAAATATGCAAAATCCATATTTTTTTAAAAAATCCTTGACAACGGTTTCTCCCCCGTTTTCATGGCTATTTTGAAAAACTGCTCTCTTCGCGTTTGCATATCGATCTTTTAATAGGAGCAGAGGCACCGTCAGCCGGTAGATTGCACAAAGCAAAGGCAACAAAAAAAAAGCTTGACGCTGTCGGACGTTCTAAAAAATTGAAAAGAAAAATCAAAGGTAAGCGATGGAAAGGGGGTGGTGGCGGGAAGGTAGAGAGAAGCCAGAGCCCGTATTCCCGGTAGAGAACGCGCGCGCAACGCTGATGGTCCAGCGTTACAGGTACGCGCGCGAGCTCGAGAGAGAAAGAGAGAGAGAGAGAGAGAGGCAGCGACTCTACGGGCGTATACAGCGAACGAAGCGCGTTTTTACAGCATCGTCAAAGGCAGATGCGCGCGAGAAGTCCCGCATGGGTTTATACACGCCGGACGAGAGTGTGTGTCGCTCGTGGGGCTCTCTCTCTCGCTCTCTCTCCCTTCGCTTTTGTCTTGCTTTACGATTTCCCTTTTTGTCTCGCGGCTGCTGCAGCCGTGTTATTTGTGCTCGTAACTGCAGTAAATCTTGCCCATACGCGAAAGCACTGAGCTTTTACAAACTCCACTGTATTGGAGTCCTTTTGGTTTTGAGTTCCGGCAACGTAGATTCGATTTTTCGTTGACCGCGCTCTTTTATAGAAATAGACCTGCAGTTTTCAGCCTAAAAGCCTCGTTGCCCCTTCGCGCGCGCGTATTATCGATAAAAGGCTCGGAAAAATGTCTATTTTCGAATGAAAATGAATTTTAAGAAGCCCACAGCCCGAAAGGAGGGGGGGGGGAAATTTGCTCAATTTTTCATCGCGGCAAAAGAAACAGGAGGAGGAATTTAAGTCTTCGACATGAGGAGCGGAGGAAATTTTCGGATCTAATGTTGGAATACTTGGAGAAACTAAAAGTTCGCCCTCTCGTCGACAACTTTTCGAACTCCCGAAGAATTTGAATTATACATCGACTTCCTTATTCTCGCATTATTAGCCCGCCACCGTACGAACTAAGAATTCTCATCCATCGATTCCTCGCGCAAACTTCCTGCTCTCTCTGGTTGCTGTTCCCCGTGTGGCATGAGAAAAAAAAAACTTGAGCCCGCGTCTTTCGCTCACCGCGCCGCGTCGTCCCCTTCTCTTCTCGCTTCGAGGGGAGGGTAATATTTAAACTAATTAAGAGAGTAATCCTCGAGAGTGGCTGAGGAGCAGCGAGAGTCTGGAGTGTTCCAAGGGCGCGGCACCTGTGTGTGTACACGCGTCAACGACAAGCAGCTAGACTGGCAACGGCCAACCAACTTGCCTCTCTGCTCCTTGCCGCCGCTTGCCTTTATTGTATCTACACGTCGAGCTCTGAGACGACGACGAGGAGGACGCAGAGACGAGGCTGCTCTGCGGGAAAGAGGGACTAAGTACTATCGCGGCCGAGGGGGCAAGTGAAACCGTTTCACTTTACGACCGCGCGCTTTTCCAGGCCACGTGCCTGCTGCTCTCCTCAACGATTTCTCACGCTACGCTTGAGACATTTATTCCCGCGTCGAGACCTAGCCTCGCGCTAATTAAATACAGTCGGGATGTATCGGTTAAGCGATAGATGGAAATTTTATAGAACCTATCGATATATATATATATATATATAAACGTAAGAGATTTTGCAGCATTCTTATTTCATAGAATGAAATTGTATACACGTTGAAGACTTAAACAATAATAACATTGTAATTTCCGTTCTCTCTGATCAAACTCGACTATCAAAAGTTGAATTTTGTTTTTGTTCAAGGAATTTCATTAAAATACTTTTTTTACCACATTTCTTGCTCTCGTTTGCTCATGGTAGTATACTGAAAGAAATCAAATCTTATCGTTGAGACTGACTGAGTAATAAAAAAGGCTTGTTGAGAAAACGCTCATTTATTCTCTTTCCATTACTTTCTCATCAAGCCGAGTATGCAAGAGTTATTTCGTTTTCTTCACTTCTTCGTCCCCCCCTCCCTCCGCGACTCTCTTTTTTTTCCTGCCTGCTATCACCGAGATAAAAGCGCCGCGGCGCACTCAAATGCAAAGTAGCAGAAGTAGCACTCGTGTATAGAGCTGCTGCTTTTGCACGCTGTAAAAACTCATATTTGCAGACTTTATTATTGCCTCGGGCAGATTCCCCCCCCCCCCCCCGTCCGCTGTGTTGCGATGCTCTTTACGTTTTACTGCGGCATTTAAATAATCTTCTGACCAATTGGCCTGCCATTACCAAGCACGAGTCTATTATGATTTTTATCTCGGCAGTACTGCTTGTGTCAACGTAACAAATCTTGTCGATAAAAGAAAAATGTTTTTTTTTTACAAAGTTCAAGTTTATTTTTTAACGCGCTTATCGCAAAATTCAATCGATTTTCGGGAAAAAAATCGAATTCCAAAGCGAAAAGATGAGGAAGTGCCGCTCCCGCGGAACATCGAAAATCGCTCGTAGCCGTTCCTCCGTCTATGGCTCGCCGCTAAAGCTCTCTAGTGCTGAGGTGGGTTCGCGAGAGATATCCGCTCCGATTTAGCCGCGATGCCCCGAGAACTTCGGAGTCGCTGCAGTGACAAGTCGGGCTGGCCAGTGGAGCCAATAAAGAAACAGAAAGGAGCGTTCCCCCCCTCCCGCCCCACCGGAGAGAGAAAGTCCGCGTAGCCAGAGGCTTGTGCTCTCTGAGGGTGCAACTCTCTCGAAAGCCGCGTTACGTCGTAAACTCGGATTTCAAAGGGCCCGGCGCTCACTCGGTGCTCTTTGCACCGGAAACTCCATCTTCCCTCTCCGCCCCCTCCTTCTATCTCTCTCTCTCTCGCGCTCTTCTTTACCTCTCTACCTTCGCGCGCGCGCGAGAGAGAGAGAAAGAGAGAGAGAGCGGGGCACGCCCGGAGCTGTGGCGAATGGTCGTTTCCAAGAGAGCAACTGCGATCGAGCGCACTCGCTGGCTCGATTATTTAAGAAAGCCATCCAGATTTTCTCCTTGAAAAAGATGTTATTATAGCCGATGAAACGAGATGTTGAAGTTTTGAACGTTTTTATCAAACAATGCACCTTTTGTAAATAGCGTTTTTTTCTGAAAACCAAAACCAAGTTTATTTACAAAAGCATCAATCTTTTAATTACTCGAAATGCGATATATCAGGCAAAGCAAACGAAAAATAAAAGGATACCTCGGCCAAAGCAGACAACAATAAGTTTGCTATACTGTGCGGGCATGAGAAAAAAGAGACTATCGGAAACGAAGAGGGAAAAAAAGAGGCAGGCGCTTCCTCGACAAAATCAAAGAAAGAAAAAGAGGCGGAGAGAGAGAGAGAGAGAGAAGCTCGGTCGCGAGGATCGAGCCATCAATTTTGGTCTGTCGAACGTGTGTGCAACCGCGGGACTTAGTGCTGCCGAAAACGCGAAAACGTCGGTTACGCCGTCGAAGAGGTTTTACGTGGTATACACCATCGGCGAAGATGCTAGCGATACTGTCGAAGCTTAATACAGAGAGGCTTGCTCTTACCGGGGGAAGGGCTGTACGTATCGCGGCCTGCTCTGACTTACGAGCGAGAGAATGCGCCCGACTTTTTCCCTCTGCCACACACGAAATTGCTTTGTTCCGCTGCTCGTTTGTTTCTGCCTCCAACCCCGATGCTCGTTCGACTCTAGGCTGTTTTTTTTTGCCCCGGGGCCGGAATATGCAAGTTGCAGGAGGCATATTCGTCACGGAGATACATTGATTTGAATTTTTGTCCTGCTTCTTTTTTGTTTCCTCTCGTGCCGTAAAGCATTACAAAATTACTAGTCGCATAAGCTACAGGACTCGAATTTAAATTTTTCTCGTCGGCTTCGAAGCTAGTTATAAATTTGGAATCATCCGATTCGCGTGCAGAGCGCGCGCGATGGGGCCAGTGTAAAATTTCGGGTGCTCGTATAACAACAGGGACAACCACCAGCGACAGCATCATCATCCAGATCAATCTGGCGAGTGTTCACATGGTCGAAATTAAACGCGGGAGCAAAGCCAAAGCATCCGCTAAACACCACGCGAGGGGAAGGCGGGGGGGGGGGGTGTCGGAGGGCCGAGAGTGCTCGGGCGTTCGCGCCATCCGTTAAGCGCGTTGGATGCCGGTCACGCGGCGCGCGTGTTTATGCAAAATTATAATGGGCCGGCTGCCGAGAGAGAGAGCGAGCCGGGCAGGCTAATCCGACCCGCTCGGCGCGCGTATCCGCGAATAATCTCGGCAGCAACGGCCCCGGCGGCCCGGCGATTTGTGCAAACAGCCCGTGTGAGCGAAACGCTGCTGCTGCTCGTCGGCGGCGGTGGCGGCCACGTCTACGTCGTCCAAAATAAACTCGTTTCGCGCGTCGACTTGCCGCCTCTTCCCCCCCCCCCTTCCCCCCCCCCCCCCTCGTCCCTTCTCTGACGTGCTGCGCCTGACAAGCTCGAGCTCTCCAGGCCATCCGCGCGTCATGCGAGAGCTGCTGAATAAGCGGCCTCCCCCCCTCGCGCGTCCTAGCAACACACCCCCTCCCCGCGTCAGCCCGGGATTATAATTGCAGCGGACTCTCGCGCTCTGGAGAGCGCTCTCGCCGCGACAGAGAACGAGGGCCGCGTTTTATTGCCGTCCGGTGGCCTGACCTTAATGCCCCTGACTTTCTGTTTGCATTTCAAATGAGTTGACGGAGTAGCCGCGCGGCCCTCTACTCTATGTCTCTGTAAAACCTGGCTTGTGTTGGATTATTCCGATGGATTATTAGCCTATTCTCTGTTAATGGAGCGGTATTTCAAAATTAAAATTTTCCACTTTACTTTTTAATCCGTCATCCTGGGCCCAACTTACATTTCCCCCCTCTCGAGCTAATCACATTTTTTCACGCGTAGTATTTACGCGTGCGCGTTTTGCCTTCTTTCGGTCACGACCCGTAAGGTTCGCGAAAAGTGTAAAACTCGGATTCGACGCATGAAAATGCATCCATAGAGTCTAGCGCGTATCAAATAGCAAGGGAATCGCTTGCACATGCCACGCGAAACGGAAAGCAAGCCTAGAGTGTGTGTGAGAGAGAGAGAGAGAGCCACCTGCACGCTTGGCTGGGCATACCAGCTATCAACCTACTTCCAAGCGAGCAGCGAAATGAATACGTAACGTCTCTATAAACATCTGGCATATTCGCGCTCGGAGCTAAACAGCCCGACGCTACTCGGCTGCTGTTGCCGCAGTAGCAGTTGAAGGGGGTTGGGGGGGCTGGCGCACACTCGAGGAGCGCGCCACTATCACCGGGACGTATCGCCAGTGCCATAGCCCACGGCCAGGTATAATTTTCTTTCTCAATAGTCCGCGAAAAGCCGGGGCCCGGCGTGCTGGTAGCAGCGCAATATCTCGCCTCGAGTCTCTTTCTCTTCTTCACACTTGGCGCTCGGCCAAGCCGGAGAGCTCTATGCACATAGCCAGAAGCGCGCACCTACATCTATAGCCGTAGGCTGTAGTGCGCGGGAACCGCGTGCGCCGCCGCCGCCGCCGCCGCTACTCGTACACGAGAGCCCCGTAGGAACCAATCCCTTTTAATCTGGCGCACAATGCCGCGGCTAAGCGAGCCGAGAGCGTTCCTGCACTCTTATCTTCGTCCCGAGCACAGACGCGAGCTTGACGTTGACATATGCACGGGCAGCCCTTCCGCCCTACCCCTCCTAACCCACCACCCGTGTGAGGAGCTTTTCGCAATTTTTTCTTTCCCCCTCTGGAGTCCACCTTTTTTTTTACTCTGGTTCGAGCTGCGGAGTTGTTATTTTTATGGCTTTCTTCACTATAGCCTGGGGGGGGGGGGGGGGGTTGCGGGAGTAAAATATTTTCACGGGAAATGGAGAGCGCTCTAGGTTTTTATTCGGCCCCCGCAAATGCATGCCCCAGATTCGGTGAGCTGTGGAGTTTAAAATTGAAAGAAGACCACGTATATACGTAGATACGAAAATTCCGGATGACAAAAAAAAGAGAATCTGCAGCGGGGATGAAGGTAATTTAGTCGTAACTTTGAAAGTTTGGAAAAAAATCCTTTTTTTCTCTCCAACGATTGGCTTAGTTCGCTCCTTCCCGGAATCCTTCGACAATTAAATAAGGAAAATAACGTCTGCGTTTGATTAAACGAAGGACATTATTTAAAAGCCGTATTCGGCGAAATTTATCAAGGGAAGACATCTGTGGCTTCGGGAGTGCCGGCAGAGAGGGTCTATAGCGCTTTTACTGTACAGCAAGGAGGAGAGGCCATCAGCGACGTTGAACTATTGATGAAAGGGAGCACGAGTTCCGGCAGGTCTGGCAGGCAGGCGACGTTGATTTAAAGGACGACCGATAGCCCCGTGAGCCCGTTCGTCCTAATAAGGCAGCGCGAGCGCAGCCAGTTCTCGGACGTCCTTATCGTCCGCGGCTTTATACAAGCCTGTCTTAACCCCTTCAATCATTAGGCAAACGGATTTACCGGGCATCCCGAGACATCGATCCGATCCCACTTTCCATTGGCTGTGTGCTCTCTCTATCTCTCTCAAAGTACCGCATCATAGCTAATTAATCGGCATAAAACTCCCCTCAAGCCCCTTATCCATCGACGCATCTGGTTCGTTAGCGGACTAACGAATCCTCGATCTTAATAAAAACCAAAGGCAAACACGAGTATGTGGCTAAATATGCAGGCAATGGTAGCTGCCGAGAAAGCAAATTAAAAATCGAGCTGACACTGGCCGCGCGAGTCTCTCTCGGATGTTTCGGCTTACTTTGATAAACCACGTCGCTATAGGCCAGCTGGATCTGTGCGAGGGGTCGGAAAGTATAGCAGTGGCGTTTTCCCCATTGGCGCTTATCGGGCGACGGAGCTACGCACTCCTGCCTCTCTCGACTTACCTCCAAACCGATTCGTTCTTGTATCGAGCGCAGACAGCGAGCTCGGCTGCTCAGCCAACGTCGATACTTTGTCTCTTTGTGCTCTGGGGCCCGTGAATCCCGCGCCTCGCAGACGTCTACTGAGGCTCTTCCTCTCTCTCTCTCTCTCTCTCTTTCTTATCCGTAGTCTATATAGCTCACGACTCATTTCTGCCGTCCCTCTGCGTTGCTGGAGAGACGATATTGAGAAATAGAAAGATGATATATAGCGGCGCTCGGTGGGGATGGCTAAGGCGCTACTGCTGCTGGAAAAATTGATATTGTGTCGGGGATTTTTCGTGCGAGCAAAGTGTCGCTGAGCATTAATATTGTAGATCCGAAGATGAGATTGAAATATACCTGGACTTTTTTTATTGCTTTATTTATTTATTTATTTATTTATTTATTGATTTTTTGCTGGATTTTTTTATTTCTATTGAGCTATCAATGGATGACTTCGGTTTGGCTTTTCAAAGGGACTGTCTGGCAACTATCGAGATCGAACTATAGTTACACCCAGCAACACAGAGACGCAAGACAATCCTGAAAAGGCAAATATAATGTTCAGGTCATCGGTCTTTTGCATACACCGTTTATTGTGCAAACGCTTCAATTCTCAAATAATAGTTGGACTTGGGCGCGTTGTTGTTTAAAAATAAACAACAAACCAATACCAATCCAATATCTCATTTCTCATTGTCGCTCTGCATCAATATTTCTCCTTCTAGTTTTTCTTACACATTTTCCCGGCTTTGCCTGCGTGGAAAGCGTATATCGATATACGTATACTCACGATTCAGCCTTTTATTTTCATTTCTTTCAGGCTTCATTCCTTTCCCGCGGCCCCCCTGTCTCCCTCTCGCGCCTACGGGGACGTTGCGCTTTTTTGCTTTCGGCTTTTAATTGCGGTGGTGGCATTGAGGCTCGGGAACGAGGCGATAGGGGAGGTTACGGCAACGTCGTTTCTCCGCTGAAAATTCGAGCCTCCAATTTCCTCTCACTCCCTTTATCTCAATTGTTTCTCCTCGCCGAGGTAGTTGGGAGGGAGAAAAAGAGAGCGCTATTCCTTCCTAACGAGTTGGCAACGTTATCGGCTATGGCGAGAGCGTAAGAGAATCAGCCGGTGTGCCCAGTCGGACGTTAACGCCCCGATAGCTCCCTCTCTTTCTCGCCAGTCTTCCTCCTCTCCCTCTCTCCTTCTCTCTCGCTCCAACGTGTGTAAGTGTCGCAAGCTCCTCGTCCCGCCTCTTCTGCCTCGATTTCCGTGCCGACTACTCCCTTCGCTCGTAGCATCCGCGTTTGACCGAGCCCAGCCGCTTCTATCGTCGTCTGCCTCTACTCGCAATTTCATCTCGCGCAAACTCTATTGCTTGGCTGGTCGTATTGGATTAATCCGACCATTCTTTTTTTTTATCTTTTTCTTTGCTCTGTTTTGAAGCGCCGATGCGGAAAGAATCGAAGGAACAGACGGTAGATTGTTTTCTCTCGCTCGGAACACTTGAGGTTTTTGGTTATTACGAATGGATGCACACTCTTTGGCACAGCTGGACTTGAAAACTGTTGTAAACCGTCGAACTTTAACCTACCAATTGAAATGAGAATAATATTTTAGAAATTTATTTTTGCATTTCAAGTGTAAATTAAATAAGATTCAAGAAAGCGCGTTAAGTAGTAAGGATCGAGTTTGGTCAGACGACGTTTTAAAGAGTCGGTGTAAAAACATGGTGATACTTGCAAAGTTACTTATTTAACGCAAATATAACACACAATCCGTCAACGTTCATAAAAATTTTCATGCCATAAATAATTTTTGAAGAAACAGTGAATGCGCTATTTTAAAGATAAATTCTATTTCAAATAATTTCCGGTAAACCTTCTAAAAACAAACAACAAAAATATCTTAAGCGTTAATGCCATCCGGTGAAAAAAGTGTTTAAATTTAAAAGCAATACAACTGCACTTCCGTTAACTTTGGAATACGGACGAGGAAGTATTGTACTTAAAATACATATATCCTTAAAAAAGAAAGTCAGTGTCCATTTACCGAGTAACACAATGAGAAGGTAAGCGCGAGTGAAGGTAAAATAAGTCTTTCACGCAGCCATTTCAGGCTTGCGTCTCATCTCTTTTAACCGAAGACGTATTAAAAGCCATAAAAGGCACTTTTAGCCCCGGCTCTCTCGCGAGGGAATATTTTTTAAAAGCCTCGCATTTCCGACCGACTTCCCGCTCACGCGTACGCGCACGCATTTAACACAGGTGCATCGGGCTCTTTTCTAAGCATAGAGAAACCCGTGTGTACAGAGGAGAGGACAGTGCGCTAGGGGTACTTTATTTAATCGACCAAGGGGGTCGGCAAAGCACAGCACGGGCTGGGGCTTCGAAGCCAAGCGGACGGCCGAGGTGACAAATTAGCGGAGTTTATCCGGCTGCCGGCTTGTCCGAAGGGAAGAATGCGAAGCTCCGTTAAATTCTCTCTTGTCCATCCATCATCAAGAAAGCGAGGGAGAGGAAGAGGTGCAGAGGTAGAAAGAGAAGGGTCGCTGGAGGGAAAGCAGACTCGACAACAATACTTGCGGCGACGAGCGTGTGGTGCCGGTGTACTCGCTGAGCTCCGTGTACAAACTTTGCCCTCGACTTTTCTCGCGACTTAAAGTTTACTGGCGAGAGGAAGGTGTCCGGTTTTCTCGAGTCCCCCTCGCCTTGGCAGCTTTCTCTCTCTCCCTCTCGAAGGCACTGACACCTCCGAGGCGATTCGCGAAAAGCCACTTCCGACGCCCCGAGTTTTGCGAAACCGACCGCCTCTCTATTCCCCCCCCTCTCTCTCTCTCTCTCTCTCTCTCTCTCTCTCTTTCGTTCTCTTCCTACGCCCGCTTTGCTTCTCTTTCTCCATAGTTCATCCGGTTTCCGTCTGAATCCATCAACGTGACGACTTAATACGGTTTTTCCAGCGGCCAAATCCCCACTCGAGAGCTCTCTTTCCGAATGCTTGCGCACGAGACCCTCTCCCCCTCCCCTATACTTGCTACACCGGCCGCATATGTAGGTGTTTACTTTGTCGGGGAAAGGTGGGTGAGAGAGAGAGAGAAATTCAAGCGTTTCTTAATGCAGCTCGAACTGTAGCTTCAGGAGAATGTTTTTCTTAGTTGATGCTGAAAAGAGTCGCTGGTTTTTACGAAAAGAACGTCGTTATATTTTTAAACAAAAAATAATAATCGCATTATTATTGTCGAACAATATTTTTCAACTCAAGCTCAAGTTTTTTTAAAAATAATAATAATGACGCGATTTGATGTAAATTGCTAACGATAGTAAAACCTGCACGCAAGTTGTCGAAGACATTGTCCCATCGTCGAGGGAGAGAGAGCGGACAAAATAATTATCGCCGTACTCGCTGATAACTGCGTTACACGGCAATTATCGCCATACTCCATGGCACACTGCAGCCCAGGGAGAAAGAGCAGTACGCTTAATGGAGCCGGTGACGGCGCTTGCTTACTTATCGGCCGTTAAGTGTATCGCTAGAGAAAGTAAGGAGAGGCCGTGTTGAACTAGTTTGCCTCGCCGATGCGTCTCGAGTTATTTATCCATGGGAGGGAGCAGGTAGATAAGGGAGTGTCTAACCTGTAGCCTTCGCTATAGAATAGTTAAAATTACAATTTTGCGAAAACACCTGCGTAGGTATAGTTCGTTGGATAAGGTCGTTACGTAATTTACATTAGCAAAGTTCCACGCGGAATGTTTGCCCGAGATGTTTTCGCTCTTACCACTCCCCAGCACATACGAATACGACGGTCCCATTGTTTTGTCGCTTTTCTCTGGTTGGAATCAAAAATTATTGTAAACACCGCTTACGTGACTCGGACGATGTTGTCCCTCCCCCTGTACGCGTCATTATCCGGAGCTTTTGTTAACGAAACGAAATTTCACGCGGAAAATCGAGATTCCTCGGGTTACTGGCAGCGACGTAATTATAGATAAGAGTCCAGAGAATGGTCTTTGTGAGCGAAACACAATTAAGAGATTAAGACCCCGGTATACGATTAAAGTGGCTTTTTTCCCTCGTTCGCGATTACTTTGCGAACGGGCTACATGAGAGGCAGGCCGTCTCTTTCTGCTTTGTGCATCTTAAAGTTTTCTATATAAACTTCTTTTTTATCATACATTTTACTTTTTATTTCTTACTCATAATAATACAGATGTAATCTTTTCTTTTCAGATGGAATGTTACGTTTTTCATTATTCTCGGCTCAACTTCGTATCAGGTACGGTATTATCTGTCTTCATTGTTATACATGTTTTTGTTAATCTTAAAAATCATAAAATATTTGAATTTATGTTATTTACTCAAACTTTTGTCTGACAAAAAGTAAAAATTTGAACTTGACATTTTCAAAATTTGAAATACCGTCACAGCGCAACGCCGGTAATCGATCTTCAGCGAAACGTCATAAGTTTTTCTCGTACCATCGCAAGTAGTTGCTTTCATCATTCGAGACATTCAGACGAACAAACAAGACTACGAAGCAAGCGATGCTTAACAAGCTTACAGACACACGCATACACACACACATAGAGGGAGAGAGAGAGAGAGAGAGAGACAAGTATGAAGATCATCCGGAGGCGGGAAGTTTGCCGGGTAGAGAGAGAGAGAGAGAGAGAGAGAGAGAGAGAGAGAGATAGAGAACGCGCGCGGCGCTTTCTTGCCAATTGCAGCTTTGGAGCTGCGCATCAACAAAGCCGAAAGCCCCCGTGCATCAGCCTCATTATACGTCGGCGAGCTCCGTACTGTCTAAGAAACTCGTCGGACCGTGACAAAAGTCGGCGCTTCATTCACCTCCCTGCGCTCCCTCCTCCTCCGCCTCCTCGCTTATTATTCGCGGCGCGCGCTAGATTCCCACTTGCTAATGGCATGCAATTCGCGGGGCCGAACTCTCTGGGATGAGCGAAAACTTGCCTCTCTCTCTCTCTCTCTCTGCGCTCGTCAGTCTCCCCCTCCTCCTCCGCGACGCCGAAAGACAGCGCTCCCGAGAGCAGTCGCACGCCAGCGCTTATCCGACCTGCTGCAAACAGCCGCTCGCTCCTGTTGAGATAATGAGCTAGGGTAGCCGAGATCGCGAGCGACTTTCGACCGCCCCCTCTGTCTTCTCTGCTCTGCTCTCGATGACTTTGCGGTTTATGATTGTTGCTTTCGGCTCTTTCGGCGTGGCTCAAGCTATTCGTTTCGAATTTTTTATTTTGTTTATTTATTTATTTTTTTTGTAGATAGAAAGGTGATTGACGTTGATAAGGAGAAGTTAGGTCTGAGCATTTTTTTCCATTTCGAAACTTTTCTTCGAGCTCGCTTCTTAGATTTTCCAAGCTGATAGTCTCGTCGAGTCATTTTCGAATTATAGACTTCCCGTGCTAGACAATCTCTGGCTTTATGAAAGCGCGTAACTTTGAAACAAGAGTAAACAAATTTTAAAGTTGCAAGGGGAGAGAGAAAAAAAAGAATTGCACGTGAAATTTGAATGCGAAAACAAAGGCATCACAGAGAGAAAGTGGGAGAGAGAGAGAGAGAGAGAGAGCGAGTAAGCAAATGGAATGAGCGATAGTAGCGTGTGAACTTTAAGTGGAAAAAGGAGCGAACAAGCAAACTTTCGTTACGAACATCGGTGGCGCGCAAGCTCGTGCAAAGAGAAAGAAAGTCGGGAAGTAGCGGGCGCGCTGTGGAGCAGCCAGGAGGAAGAGAGCAGGGGGTAAAGAAGCCCTAGCCGAGGCAGTGGGTAGCGCGGCAAGTGAAAACTCGGTGGGACGCTTAAGCTCCGGTCTAAGGTCGGCTTCTCGGGGCTATTGATCACCGCAAGGCCGCAAACAACACGCCCCCTTAATTAAACTCCCGGAAATCCGAGCGGCGCACTTTCTCGTCCCGTTACGCTCGCCTGTCCCCACAGCCCCTTGTCTCCTTACCCCTCCCTCGGCTTCCCAATCATTCGCTCCGCATCGAAGGACTTCGTCGCCGGATACCTATAGAGCCCCTTTCCCCCTCTCACCCCTACGTTCCTTGGCTTTTCCGCGGCTGCCCTTTCACCGACTTCGCGGTCTCTCTCTCTCTCTCTCTCTCTGTCTCTCTCTTGCCAGCCATGCAAAACCCGAGGCAGCCTCGGCACCCTTAGCCGCTGCCCTGTGCTTAATATCCCCACAGCATCCGACCTACCTACTGGATTTACGAGCTCTTCGAGCTTGCGACTCGATTTTCTCATCGTCTTTCTCCTTCCGAGTGTCTCTTAGCGAGGCGCACGTATCATGTGCTCTATTGCTCGATTTACAAGAGAAATCAACCCGGGGTCGTTCTAAATCATTTGTGCTATAGTTTGGTAAAATTTTTATGCAGATTTTTAATGTTTATAGGCAACGAATATTATTTACTTGCAGCGTCTTATCATCAAGCTTTAAAATGATAAGGGAAAAAAGGTGAGGGGATGAACGAACATTTTCTACGGTCATTATAGCCTGTTTAAAGCTTTGAGATTAAGCCCTGCTTCGCGGAAATTCCGGAGAAAAGTTTCTGCTGGACCCTTGTCCCAAAGCCGCGCGCACTGCACGGAACTTTGAGCTTCCTTCACGGAATCAAGATGAGATAGGAAGCAGGGCCGTAGATGTTAATCAACAAGTCTCCCCGGCTCTTTTCACCGGTTTAGAAATTGAATATTAAAGAGATTTGCTGAGACCCGACGTCCTTTTCATCCGTAGAAAGAGAATCGTCGCTCGACTTTAATTACTAAAGTTCATTCAGCCTTGAGTAGTTCTATTCGCCGAAAAATATTTCTAATTACCACGTTTATCGATCCACCGCTTCGAAGGTATTATACGATCGATAAATAAACTTAAAAAAAAACTCGAAATGGAGCGATAAATTAAAAGGAGGCTTATCAAGGGTATGAAATATCGGCCCTCGAGCTGCCTAATTCCGCGCAACCGATTCTCCTTTCTGCGGAGACAGGTGAAAAATAGCGAAGGACGTGAAAAGAGCGTTGGGAGTCTACTGCGCAGAATCATAAATTGCAATCGTTGGCCTGCCGACGCAGCAACTAAATTCCGGCTAAATATGGAACGGGCTTGGCGCGCTCGTTCTTTCGAGGATTCATTCTCGATTTTTCATATTTATCTTCAGTTTCGCGCGCGATCATAAAAGCAAGATGCAGTGTGATATTGAAAAGTGAAACGGAGATAATATGAATTTGTCGAGCGAATTGAATTACTAATTTGAATGGGTATATTCAGATTGCGTTATTTCTGGGCTTTGTCGATAGCAGAATTTTTTTATTTCTTGCGTAACGGCAATTTATTTCGTGAATTTTTTCTTTTATTGCACAAAACACTTATGCCAAAAGTCCTGTTTGCACTAGAGAAATCAAAAAACTTTCGAAGCTCCTGAAGAAATAAAGTAAAAGTTTCAACGGTACCTTTCGTGGAATCGCTTTATATTACTTCGTAGTTTGATTATATCGCAAAGCAATACTTCGATCGATGAGAAATAGCGAAAACTACTTCCGCAACGGCCTTCCAAAGATCAACTTTTACTTTTTCTGCAATTATTACTTTAATTAGACGCGACGAAACGTGAGATTCCAAGAACGAATCTTATCAAGTTTCCTCCGAATAATTTTATTTAATGAACCCTATGAATTATCTTTATTCTTGGCAAAAATAATTTCCTGCCTTTTTTTTAAAGCAACGATATGTTTCTCCCTGTTAATTAAAAATAAACTCGAAATTCAAAGCAATCATCATTTACGAGCAAATGTAACAAAAAAAGTCGGCGTATCACGTTTCCCTCGCTCGTGTAATTTTCCCCTTACGCTAACTCTCTTCCCAGATTTCAACGTGGCGCTGATTTATGCGCATCGCGCGCGGAAAGTTGCCCGCCGAACTACGCTTCAGTTTTTGGGACCCTGCCGTTGGCCTCCGATCGTTGAGATCGCATGAAAACGTTGCAGTGAGAAAATAGTTTTCCACCCGCGACCAGCAAGTTTAATTATTATATCGCAAGAAGAATAGGGTAACGTTAACGGGAGATTTTGCAATGCTCGAATAATCAGTGGAGCGCATGAACTTGATGATTAAACCTTTTTGCCAACCTTAATTGTATTGAATTCTTTGTGATTAGTTTTTTTTCAAATTCCTTCAATAAAATATCTTAACGATTCGATGGGCTTGTAGCTTGTTATAGCTTTTCAATGAAAAAACATTTTACAAATGTCTTTTGAATATCTTGGAATGCAAGGTCGTTTTTGCTTTATCTCGTTTTCCTTGAAATTTTCATTGAAAAGAATTTCTCGCTGGCAAAGTTATACGAGAGAAATTATGAAAGCCATTTTCGATGAAGCTGCAGAGTCGAGTATTCGCGGGGTGTACATGTCATTTGCATCGATCGGCCCTTCCAATCGTCGAAGCAAATTTTTTTCCGCCTCAGCGATTTTCCCAATAGCTGTTTTGCATATTTTACCGCGTGACATAATAATGCGCACTTTCGAATTAAATATTCACAGTTAAAGGAAAGCTCGGCTAGAAAATACGATAAAAATCGAAAAATATATCACTTTTTCAACAAAACGATTGACTGAACGACAGGGTCCTTGAATACCTAAAGCTTTCTTTCAGCAAATTGATACCGTGTTGATACAGTACTCTTAGGGCAGGAGCTTGCAAAATCGAAATTACTAGTTTTCCTCAATTGCACGCGTTAAAATTTGAGTTTCCATCTCCTGTCTCGCCAGTCAAATAGGATTATCGTAATATTCTCATTTCGTAAAAACAAACCAATATGACAATGATTGCGTACTCTTCCTTATAACATTAAGAAATACGAAAAATTTTCTTCCTAACTTTGTTTTATCGAAAAGCTTGACTTCTCGAAAATCATAAAAAATTGTTGAATCCATGAAATTTACCAAGATATTGCAAAGGATTAAAAAAACTCGCACTGTGAAGGCCTAAAGACGATGGCGCGCCAACGATAGTGAAGTGAAACCGAACTAACCAAGATCGTAATAGCATTGGACGACACAGCGGTCCCCGGAGCAAGACCAGTTTATTACTTAGACGTCGATAGGAGCTGCAGAGAAGAAGAGCCAAGAGAGGCGGTAGGAGTCGAGCTATGCCAGCTCTACCAGAAGTTGCTAATAACTGTGCAATAACAACATGGGAAATTGAAGCCCTATCGATTAGACACTGTGTGATCTTTCTTTTTAGCTTGCAAGTATAGCGCGAAGTCGTAAATTTGAACTTTGACAGTTTTGCAAATTTTATAAATAAATAGCCTCATATTTATTTGTCCGCAAAAATTTCACGCGTGCGAATAAGAATCAATATAATTTACAATGCGGTTTTAATTGACAGCTGCGGCTGATAAAACACCTCATTTATATATTTCCCGTCTTATCGAATTTCCTTTCTTCTTTTTTATCCAATATAAATCAAACTTGAAACTTCGAGGATCTTCATCTGAATATTTATTCGGAATTTTGCAATCACGGAAAGGAACAGAGAAAAAGCAAAGAAAAATGATAAGAGGTAGAGAAAGCACGAGAAAGTTTCGAAACTCAAACCTCAGAGCCAAATAAAGAAAAGGAGCAGAAGAAGGACGGGGTATAGGGTGAACAAGCTGATAAAAGGAAGAGAGAAAGAGAGAGAGAGACAGACACACAAGAGTGCGCTTCTGGGGAAATGAAATCTTTTTGAGTGGACCAAGTATCTCGCTGCAGTCCGAGCGGAGCGTGTGCCAGCCAGTGGTAGCCCCTTTGTTTTCCATTCGCCGCGACGTTATTCTCCCTCTTTCTTACTCCCCCCCCCCAAGCGACCCGCAGATATATAAAAGCTCAGAGGGCAGCAAGGTAGCAGCGGAAAAAGTCCGCGCTTTTTTTCAGACTGGCATTCTTCGATGTTTGACTTGTGCCCTAACTATCCGAGTCCGTCGACCTCGAATTTCAAGCCGGTCGGTAGTTGTATATCGGCGCGAGCGCGCGCCTCGGCTCCGGACTGCCGTATCGACGAGCCGTGGCCCGCGCAACAGAGTCGCCCCGGCAATCCCGAGCCTGCTCGTCCCTGTGCTACAAACAGACTCTACCCCGTTCCTTTGCCTTTTTCTAATTCTATTTTCTTCCTACTGTTCCGCCGCTTCGCCTCTGTACATTTATTTTTCTCCCTTTTATTTTTTGTCCCTCCTTTACCCCTCTAGCTCCCTTTCTCTTTTCCGTCTTCTTTTTAAGTTCTCCGACTAGCTCGGCGGCTTATTTTAAATCTCATCGGAAAGTTTTCTTTCTTTTTTCGGGATCAAAGAGTAACGGGTGCAAGTGAACGTACGTAAACTTTCGGATATTCCAAGTTACCCTTTTTTTTAGATTTTGTATTGTGTTTTAGTTTCGAGTTAGAGCTATCCAATGAATTTATCGAAGTATGCTTCTGTTAAAGCCAGTTTGAACCTACGAAATTCACTTTAATAATTTAGTTTTATAAAAAAAAGTAAGAAAATAAATGAAATAAAGTCGATCAAACATTGAAGAAAAATCGAAAAGAATAACCAACATTGCGTGATGAATGTTTTTTCCTCAGATTCATAATTAAAATCAATAAGTTAAAAATCCAGCCTCGTTATAACCGAACAACCAGCTCGTATGTTCCCAGTCTTCTTCACAAAACATTCCTTTTTGAATTAACCCTCGCGTCTTTGAGACAAAAAAATCCGCGCCCGCTCATCCTATGTCAAAATTTCGCGCACTCTCACACACATTCCCGGCGAACTTCCTCTCCTAGTAATTATTATTTTACCAAAGCGCGTGAGCGCGCACTTCGCTTCAATTATACAGCGTGGCAAAGTGCAATTTATCGCGCGTCTCTCCCTCCTCGCCGGAAACAAAATCTCATTTCAGCGGCACAATGCGTCGGGCGCTGCGCACCGACGAGCTTGCATCGGAGCTTGACATCGGACCACGCATCGTTAACGATCCTTACCCGATCGGCCGTTCTCTCGGATCGTTATTTTATTCAACGACGGCTAAAGTCGCGCGCCAGCCGAAGCTTGTCGATTGTTTCGCGGACGTTTTAGCTACGTTGGTAATTGCAACTCGACGCATTAGCCAGAGTCTCAGTTAAAAGACTCCTTTTCTCGTTTCGTTTGTATCGAGCGGAAATCAAGAGATGCAGATTTAATGGCGTTCTACAAATTATCCAGACATCGTCGTTTTTTTTATAACTCGAAAATTGATGCTCGACGTTAATTTAACGACGTTTTAATTGATCGAAAGTAATTACGGCTCATCAATAAGAAAATGACAGACGCGGTCATACTCGGGGGCGTATGTTCATTACGGAAATTAATATCAAAATATTAAGAGCTGCTCGGCGAATGATTGCAGTATCGACATTCATTGTCCCAGCGTCATCGCGGCTGCAGTAAATTGCATTTCGCGATAACTCGATTGTATTTTCTCTCTTGCATTTCGGACTCTCGGTAACAACCGAGAATTTCGCTTGTTGAAAACGCGTAGTTTGCTCTCGGTCAATGTTTACGGCGCATTAAGTGCACTTACAAGGGTATTTACGCGCGCGTTAATGTAAATGCAAACGTTCGACGTCCCAAGCCTAAGGCGAGTTTAACAATAACAAACGCCAATTTAATCTTTGACGAACTCTCTCTCTCTCTCTCTCTCTCTCTCTCTCTCTCAAGCCTGACCTGTAGTTGACCTTACTACTTGTTAAAAATCTCACTCGGTATTTGAAAGAGTATTAATCTAACCTGTCAGTCTTATTTCACTACAAAAGAGAACAATTCGCGGAGGGGAAACTCACGTTGAGCAACTGTCGGTGGTGCAGTCATAATTAATCGAGGGAAACCGGCTTCTCCGAGCGCATGCGATTCCCAAATAGCGAGTGTGCTGCTGCCCCTGTCTCTTCTGGCCTAGGCAACACTGCGCGTGTCGACTGGCGTGTACGTGTGGTTTAACGGCGCCTGTATGATTTACGCCGAAAAGCGGTGGCGGTTTCCAGCGCGGGAAAGAGACAAAGAGGCTAGGGGCAGAGAGAGAGAGAATGCGATCGCATAATACCAGCTCTGAGCTGCAACTCGATGATCAGAATTAGGATACGCCTGTATGCCTGTGTACGTGAGATACATCTACGTGTGAGTTTACCGGTAGAGTAGAGGGCCCGCTGGTGAGTGCGATATCCGCACGCGAATCGAGAGCTTGTAAAACAGACAAATAGCAAGCCCGCGTGTTTCACGCGCGTTGGGAGAGAAGGTCGGGGGAATTAGCCGAGCTACGAGTTCCGAGGATAACTCTACTAGCTACTAGAGGCGCGCACATTGCACCTTTGGCGAAAGACTCTCGCTTGCTACGTGCTAGTTTTCAGCTTCGCAGGCGGAAATTAATTTCAACGCTGCGCCGCCGATCTCGAATTAACGCGCGAAAGCAAAATAGCGCGGATAGGGGGAGAAGAGCGCGGGAACTAACCGCAACTCAAATTACTCGTGTCCGACTAATTAGATTTTTCTTCGAAGTAATAGTTGCTCGTTTATGAGTCTGCCCCCCCCCCAGTTTCTGGTGATTCATAACCACCTTTCAAAACGTCCGCCCGGATGTACCTCCGACTACTATTACTACTCGCGTTTATCTCGAATGCGCGGCCGCTCTTAATCCCGGCATGTATCCCCCAAGCAGTACAGCTCCACGTAGACGACTAGAGCCCTACAGCTCCGCAACAGGAGTCTCCTTAAAGCCTTCTCTCGCGACGGCCCGCGGCTCCACGCCGACCGGCTCCCAAGTTCGTTACTTACCCACCAGATATACCCCCTTTCCTGACGAGTCGAACTTCCGCGAGCAAGTTTAATTGGATAAGGCGCGCCCAGGGGGCATCGATTTGCGGGATCTACGGCCGCGACTCGCGGAGATTGATTTCCTGCGCGCGGAGAGACGCGCGCCAACGACTTAATGGCGCTTTTTATCTCTCTCCCCCCACCACCTGCCCTCGACCCCTTACGCGTATACACACGGACGACCAACTCGCGACTTCTATTTCTATCATCAATTTCAGTCTCGAGAGAGAGAGAAGCATTATGAATTGTCAAAGTTTCCTGGGAGATGTTGTTTGGCCTGGAACTTTTCTACTGACGCGTCAGTCATGGCTGATGGGAGAGGTAAGCGATTGAAATTATTTTATGGAAGAAAAGAGCCGACGTGACAAATCGCTTAATAAACCGGAGTGTAAATCGTCATTCCATCTTGTCGTTTGAATGATGCTTCTCTTGAAGCGCAGTTATTAGCTTTTTTTGGAGAAAAGATGTCGGTTTAATAAGATGCACGGCTGACGGTTTTTTTCCCACTCTTTCTATAAGGTGACGGAATAAATTCTCGAGGTAAGCGCGGATGAAAATTTTTACTCGAGTATCAAAGTTCCGACTGAGGGGAATTTGAATTTTTTTTTTTCTTAAATTATCCCCTGGAAGACTGCCAGCTTACGTTATTGTTGACGCGATTGAATAATTTTGGCAAAAATTTTTTTCAAATTATCTCAATTTTTGTTTTCTCTCCCTCCTTCCTTTTTTTCCCTTGTAATATTCACGTTAGCTCGCCGATTCTTAATACTCGCGCACACTTTAAGGGGAAATATTCCGAGAGAGAATGGTGATAAGAAAAGCCCTGGAAAATTTGTTTGGAACTTAGCTATTAAGTTAATCGCGAAGAAAATTTGACTGAGGCAGGCGTTTTAACTCGGGCGAACAATGAATTTAAGATGTTAAACTTGAACAAAGTGAGCCGTAATTACATTCGGAAAAGATGAAACGATGTACAACGCGGGGAAATTTATTTTTTCTACTTTGCATTTAAATAAGCAGCTCAATTATTATAGAAAACCCATTTTCATCATCTAATATCATCAATCTCATTGTCGTCAAACTGTTTCAACGAGAATTAAAATTGATTAAAAAAAAAGATGTCAATTCGACTCGTGATTAGCATCAAGTATCGTCATCTCGGCAATTGTAACCGTAGCTTTTTAATTCGCTTAATGAAAACCAGAGTGCGAATCCGATGCTGGACAATTGAAAGAGTAGCAATTTCCGTCGCGCCTTGTAATTCCAAGCGAGCGATTCGACTCATTGACCAGGCCATTTTAAACAGCGCCTGCGAGAGCATACGCTCAATTTTGTCGTTGGGGCCAGAGGAAGGGGGCGGGTGGGGGGAGAGAAAAAGAGAGGGAAGCTCGCCCGGTTGGGCGGGAAAAGGGCCAGGGGTTTCCGGAAAACTTTTCACGTATTCAGCCGAGCGTGAAAGTTCGCCAGTGTCAAGGTACATAAGTTCGAACAAAGCTCCTCTCGCGCTCTCGAGCGAGAAAAAATTTCTCAGAGCCCAAGCGCGCGAGTACTTGCGAACCCTCCCCTCTCTCCATACAAAGTGCACCGCTAAATCAGGAAATTCGGGCAATAAAAGTCAGCCGAGGCGCTTAAAATCATCGAGCTCTTTCTAGCCGATGTTTCTGTCGAATAGCACACGCGGCGCCTAGACACAGGACCCATAAGCTCTCGTCAAGCTATTGGCTCTTGATAATGAGGCAAAATATACATGCACACACAGGACTGGCGTACAAAGAGAATAGACGAGTAGCTGGCGAGTTAATGTGAGAGTCGAGCGAAGGGAAATTCGGAGGGAATTACTCGTTGCGAGCGAGATTTCGACAGGCTGCTTTGGCCCGGCCACGCGCGTATTATTCCCCAATGATTACGAGAGCGCGTTTGATTAATTCTTCAACGGCAAAATCCGTCGAATTCGCCGTGGTAAACTAGTTGGACGATTTGACGCTTTTCACGGTTCGATCTTTAGGTATAGATTTTGCGCGTGACACACGCGTTGCGCCCGCGCTGATATCAGTCGACAAAAGCCTCTAAAATGCTTTGAACCGCTTGACTGACGAACCATAAAGCCTATCGCTGAATTTTATTGGCCTTTCAGACGGCACTTTTAGCGAGCGGATTTTGCTAATGAGCTTTACACTTGCCGTAATTGCTATTGAAGTTATTCAAATTATCTTTTATATTTGCTTTATTTTTAATCGTTTTTATTTCATAATTATTGATAAAATTATTTCAATAACTAGCCGTAAGCCTATTAAATAGTGTTGAGAGCATTAATTACATACGATATAAATATAACTTATTTCTGCTTTTTCGTGTTGATGACTTTTACGACCGGGCTTCTAACCACTCGATTTTTACGTGTTCTTTTATGATGGCTAATTTCGCCAATTGTGTGTGTGGAGGTCATTAGACAACTATTGCCAAGTGTGCAGTCTTCTTTCTCTGCAGTATAGGAAAACCTTTTGAGGCAACATTCTCTAATTGCAGTTTACTTTCAGCGTTAACAGTGTAAACCTTCTTCTTAATTATTAGTGTTTTTCAAACTAAAAATAAGGAAATTAAACAAGTATACGAAACTCTTATTTTTTTAATCAATCCTCGTTCTCTTAAAATTTAAATTTCAACGAAGGACAAATCGTCAAATCCACAACACACGGATTTTTAAAAAAATTCACAAAAATTTCATTACCTGCTACGAAAATAGAGAAGCCGTTCATTAGCTGCTTTCACGAGGGCAGCATCTCTAGCGCGCCGAAAATTGCTAGTACTAGCCGTGCGCGAGGTATACAACCCCCCCGTTACCGAAATTCTCCCGTGCGAGCTTTTGTCAATAAATTTGTTTTGGCGAGCTTCCCACTTGCCAAGCTTTTACACCGTCATCGTCACGAACCTCCCTGTCTGCCATTATCACTTGTACGTGGCCCTTCTTTTTTTTCCTCCTTTTACGAGCCAACGATACTCGTTCTCTTGCGTCTTTCGACTGCTTTTTATTTTTGGACTGGCACACTGGTGTGCCACGGGATTGGCACACGTAACGGGTAACTCGACCGCAGATCTCCCGAATGCTTTTAATCTGAGCTGAAAATGCGCTGTCTCGTAAATGTCATACTAAATTTTCTCTTTTCCTTTTTCAACTCTCTCTTCTCTCTCTTTCTTTATTTTACTCGATTCTACTTCGTACTGTACGTCACTTTTACATTTACAGTATTTTGTTATTGATAAAAAGATAATTTTACGCTGTCTAGAGGAGTTGTTTAAACAACCGACTCTTCAGTGTTTTCACAACAGTCATTAGCACCTCGAGATCCTCATTTAAATGTAGCCAAACAAGGGGGAGGAGAAGGGGGAAAAATCTCACGCCCATTCAAAGAGTCCGAAAAGCCGCAAATTAGCTCGCCTCCCAACGAGCTCTCGAAAACTAGCCTCCTCGAGGTCCGGTGAAACAAAAAGTCAGAGTCATCGTCGACTCGGCGAAAAAGAGAAAGGGTCGTCGGAGAGGCTAGCAAGGGCGAGAAAGACAGAGATGCGGCTCTGTGCGAGAAGGCAGCGAGCATTAAAATTAAGCCGTCGAGTGTCGGGGGGGGGGGGTGCTTCACTCGCTCGGCTCTGCTTAATAGGCCATTGTCAAGAAGGCCGGAATGAATCCAAGGAAAACGCACGCGCGCCGTGGTATAGGCATAAATCTCGGCAAGGGGGTAAGGGGGGGCATGTCTGCCCACCGCGGGACATTAATATTCCTCGGAGCGCGCGCGGGGCGAGAAAGAGCGGCGAGGTAAGAGGGGAGCATTCTCGGGTCCGTCCTCTCTTGCAAGCTTTGGCGAACAAGTAAAACATTAGGCGCTATTGGATTAGTTACGCGCGCCCGAAAGCGGCGCTCTTTCTCCCCCATACTTGTAGGCGCACTACGGGAAATTCGCACTCTCTCTGTGCACCAGGATAAGACTCGGTTGGGCAACGCTGGCCTATGTGCGCCACCCGGCACAAGAGGCAGTTCGTGGAAAGGTAGTGGCAAGGGAGCTGGATAGAAGTGATTACGTGACAATTGCAGCGAGAGAGAGAGAGAGAGAGAGAGAGAGAGAGAGAGAGAGCGGCGGCCTCTTGGAGACCGCGCGCTCTCGAGCGAGCACTCGGGACTTTGATAGTTTAGTGCTGGTAAGTTCGACTAAGTGACTACGTGGCGCGTCTCTTGGCTGCCGCACCGGTGACTCGGACCTGCCGCGCTCTGGTAATACGCTCTCGCTGTAATGGCGCTAATTTGACGGATGACTTGGCTGCTCGATGTAAAATCGATCGAGCTCGAAAGGGCGCGCTTGTTTATCGATGCAAATTCAAAGCCTGCCCAAACATATCCGCGTAGAGCCGGGCTGCTTGAACGACCTATACACTCTTCCTTGACTTCATTAAGCCGCTCTTGGCTTCTAAAATGGCCTGCGCATCTTGAGTAAATCTGCCCTCCCTCGGCCCAAATGCAAATCCAAACGCGAGAGGGGAGCGTCTCGCGAAAGGAGTCGTCGTCTCCGATCGATTCCACCTTTCCCTCCCTTTCTCTCTCTCTCTCTCTCGCGAGCATAAAAATTCAAACAAGCGCTCGTGCGTACCCTCTCATATTCCGGGGGGCGAGCGCGTCTCGGAGTCCGGAACTTTATATCCTCGGTCTCCCCCCCCAGCGGCGCTGAAGCACTCGGAGAATCCAGGTTAAGGAGCCGTCAGGACGAATTTACGGCTATAATATTGGGGTGAAAAATTGCATTTCGACCAGCGCTAGCAGAGAGCGGTCTTTCGCTTGGCTACCCTCTTCTCTTATTCGGTATATGCTACCGGGGGTGCTGCTTTCGAACGTGTGTGTGTGTGCGTGTGCAGGTCTTCACGCATCGATCGGCATATTTGACGCCGGTTAGGCATTCGCGGCTACGCGAGTTGTACGTGCTTTTCCCTATTTTCGGACCTACGTCTCTCACCCCCATCGCCACGACGATGCCACGTTGGAAGGAATATAGATCTCGCTGCTACTACCTGTGAAATTTCTCGAATCCTGATCGTTTGCATACGCTGCAGTCCAGAGGGTTTCGTCTCTTTAGTTCGAATACCGCAGATTCTTCGGCCTGACTTTAATATCGTTGCGACGGTTTAGTTTTAGAAAGATACAGAAGTGCCATCAATGAAATGGTGCTCAACGTCTGGTCTTGATACACGTAAGGCTTGGGTTATCGAGCAAAGATTTACTATCACTTCAAAGGTAGAGGTTGAGAAGGGGATGGGGGAAAGAGCGGGCTACAAATAGTAGCATCACATTTCGTAGTAAGGCTCAAAGGAACTTTTACGAGGCGATCGAGACAGAGAGAGAGAGAGAGAGAGAGAGAGAGCGCCCCCCGTGCGCGCGTCATTAAACGACTCTCGAATGACGAGCCGCTGGCAGAGGCAATTTTGCAGGGAGAGTATCTGTGCGCGATAACCGGCTGACGCAGGCTCGCAAGAAAAAGACAGAGCGAGATGGAGTGTGCGAGCAGTGACAGCGTCGTATATCGTCCGTAGCTTCAGGAGATCGAGAGCGAGAGAGAGAGCAGGGGAAAAAAAGAGGGCAAGCGGGTGACACGTGCCGGGGAACGCGCAAGGCGGAAGCGGTGACGATATAAAAACGCCAGGGCTGATAAGTTTGTGCCGCGGAAGATTATTTCTCCGGGGGAGGCGCGCAAGAAACGAGCAGCGCTACAGAGCAGGGCAAGAAGGAGTGAGGAGAGGAAGCTGCAGGTCTTATCGCTAGGAGACTGCGACGACGAGCCGACCACGCGGATCGGCTCTGGCTCTGCGTATTATGTGCGCGCTCGCGCAAAAAAATTCAGCGCGCGCAGCATGGTTCTTCCAACAAAGTTTGTTTATAGATCGGCCCGATAGACGCGATGGAAAATTTATGGAGCCTCAGCCGAAGCCGTACACGTCTCGAGAACTTTTTTTTTCACCCCGAGAGCTCCGACGGGCATGTATGAGCTTTTTGTACGACTGTCCCTTTTTGTTGCTGAAAAAGCGTAAAAGTGTTTATCGACAAGAAGGAGGGTGCGCTTTTTATTTAAACAGCGATGCTGGAAAACTGTTTTTTGTGTGTATGTTTTTTGAGATTTTGCTACTTTTGCGCGGAAGGTAATAAAATTCAGTATTAGCCTTTGAGCCTGAGAAATAGTTTACGAGCAAATATCGTAAATTTCTTTTTTCTCAAGTTCACTACGCGTCAAAACTTGCTCGACTTGCATACCTCTATTCTCAGAGAATGGTCTATGCGCTTGACATTACAGTTATCTGGCTTTTCAAACGCTCTCGATTTAATGGCAAGTCTCAATCAGTTCAACTCCTTATCGGACCGACCATTCTCTCGCGATCTCTTTTTGTCCCGACCAATGTGCTCTTTGCAGTCCATAAAATCGTAAATCGTCGCCCGGCAAAATAACGTTTTCTCAGCGGTAAAAAGCCTTGCTCGCGTCATTCTGGTGTACGAAAACGCAAAGCCATTCATCGGAGAACCTCTTGAAAAGGCCCGACGAGTTTATTCCCTGTTTCCATGCAAAGATCAACTTAATCAAGTCGTGCTTAGCCTCGGACAAAGCCGCAGCCGGTGCAATTAGTTGGCTTCTCCGACTGCGTTACTCCCGAAGCCCGAGATTTCGCTCTTTCCCCCCTCCCTCCACCCCCTTCCCCTCAGGCTAACGCCATTCTTATTTTTTACGGCCCAGGCCGTTTCAGCGCTCTCCATTATTTTTCTTCATTATCGCTGGCCTTCTTCTTTTTTTCCTCCCCTTGCCTTACCTTTCTCCCTCTCTCTCTCACACGCTCTCTCTCTCTCTCTCGTTCTCTCTCTCTTACTTGAAGGGTCCTTGATGCCTTAATCTGGCGTTGCGCTTTGCAGGTCATTAGAATGCGCGCAACGACGACGAACTTTGCGCTTTAGCTTTGCGAGAGAAAATTTATGGCGTGCATTAAAGTGGATAGCGAATCCGCTGCTGCTGCTACTGCTGCGGCAGATCTTAACTCGAATGCGAGAGCGGTACGTTCGCTCTTTTATGGAACTGCTACATTTTACGATTCGACGTAATCTAAGGGATATTTTTATTTTCCTTTAATTACTAACCTTCCAAATTTATATAGGATTTTTGCTTAAATACCTTATAATATACAATTTACAATCATTTTGTTTTCTTTAAGCGAATGAAAAACGTTTGTTTGTTTTTTCAATTCTCATGAAAGTAAAATTTACGAAATTTTATATTGTAAATAATCAAAAAATTTCCATTTGGAAAATTTAAATTTTTTTACTTTCCGCGCAATTTCGTAGAGCTCATAAGATCGTGACGTCTAAAGCCGTTTCCAGCAGAAAGTCATCTCGGAAATACGACTGGCACAAAGGGCCAGAAGCGTCGCTGGAAAACGGCCACAATGAAGATATTGGAAATTTTCCGGTCCAGCTGATAAGCCGCGACCGATCGGCCGCAAGCGACAATCCATATCTCTTACTCGAACGAAATCGTTCCATCTTGCATGTGTTTCGAATACGCTCGAATATTCGCAATGTAGAAATTAGCGAAATGAAACTTTTAAAATTATTTCTTAAAAAAATCGATAACTTTATCAAATTATTCAAATATTATAAACAAAAGGCGAAATGGTTTACAATACTGATTTAAAAAAATGAAGAAAAAAAAGTCGCTGCGGACAGGATTCGAACCTGTGCGGGCATAGCCCATCAGATTTCGAGTCTGACTCCTTAACCACTCGGACACCGCAGCTTGCGCTCACTGCTAGGATCAGTACGTAATTCAGGGAAGCGTTTCTACTAGCTGTTGTGTTAAGAGAATATTACCAATTTTGTGACGATACTCAAATTGACCTTTGTTACAGTTACATAAAATATTAATGTGACTCATTAAATGAAAAGGTATCTTGTGATAACTTATCATTGAAAACGATTATTAAAAATATTACATATTTTTTACACACTTAAAATTGCCTATAGAATATTTTTAAAAATTGCATTAATTATTTTTAATTGTTATTTTTTAAAAATAATTTTAACATTATAAATATTTTCTTATAATTATTTAATCATGAAATGTTAATTACGTAATTATAATCTTGCATAATAATATTTTTAATCAGTGCAAAATTTATAAATGATGCATATATTTAATAAATTTTACTTTATCAATATGAAATTATGCTTATTTAATACATTTATAATTTCACAGTAATCTAATTCAATTTCATGCTAAAAATCTATTTTGCTTTACAGGTAATAAAAACGTAAGCAGCCTTAATGCTAAGAATTGGCAGGGCATTACGCTGAAACGCTAAGAAGCCTGTGAAGCATAAGGATGGGATTCGAGGATTTTGTTGGACTTGCTGAGAATATACGTACGTCGACGTAAATACACTGAAGATTATCGGATCAAGAGATGAGGCTGGCCGACGTATCAAAACAGGTATTCTCAAACCACTTGACCGTAAAAAATTATTTAAAAAAAAAACATATTTAATATCAAGTCAATAATACTAAATATGCAAAAAGTTCGTTTTTTCCCTTGAATTTTCGAAATATCGCATCCACGCACTAAAGCACTCCTAACATATAACGGAGAGAGAAACCTGTACAAGCCATCCTCGTAGGGTATAAATCGCACCAGGGCTCTGCCATCCAATCAATATTACGACGTTAGGCATATGCATTATCCAGGCGGGCGCCGGCATATAGAGCCCCCGCCAGTAAAAGAAAGAGCCTCGTCAAATATGCACTTGTAGGGCTCGCCATGAAAATCGCATGGTTCGATGAGTCAGAGCGGGGCACATAAACAGGTATAGGAGAAATCCCGCGAAGCCGGCCGTCGTCGTACGTGCGCGCTTACAAATAAGAAGCCGGACGAGGGCCCTTTATCTCCGCGTTATCTTCCTCCGCTTGGCCACTCTTTCCTCAAGTTTAAAGCTGACGACCGCCGCTCTGTGAAAGCGGAGACGCGTTCGAAACGCTTTGACGTTAGCTGGCCCTTTGAGACGCGACTCTCCCCCTTCCCGTCGTGTGCTCGGGCTTTGCACTCGCCGGAATCGCATTGTTTCCTCGATTCCATTACTTCGCTCTTAATTAAAATGATTTTTCATTGTAGGGAGAGAGAGAAAGACCCTCTACCGTCCGGAGACTTATTATAAATATGTATGCCTCCTATTCAATATACCCGTACACGCGCGGGTCACACTCGAGTTTCGACTTTTAATTAAAAAATTATCAATGCGCAAGTTGAGAAAATAAAACTTTTCCCCGTTCAATGGCCCTCTTAACTTATTTTAAGAAATTCGGTTAGAAAACAAAACTTATCGCATTAATCCACACATTAGACTTTGAAAAAGGGCGCGGAATAAGCTTAGCCAATTGCCCTTTACTCTACATCTCTATTCTTCTTTTTTTCCCTCGCCTTCACTCGTTTATTGTTCAAACTTTTTCTATCTTTAACCCTCCTTTCCCAAAATAATTTCCGATCCTCAAAAGCACAACTTGCGAGGCTTGGTCCCTTCCACCCTTTGTATCGCTTATTCCTAATTCGTCAACTCTACCTTTAAAATTTTAGTAAGCGATTCGCGTACGAGCTTACGGTTAAGTTTTTTTTTTCATTGAGTTACACAGCAAAAACTTTCCACCTTCGAGTTTTCTTTTAATAACCGAACTGCGAGCGAATAAACGAGTATTTTTCACGGGTTATCCCAGGCACGCGTGAAAATAAAAAGAAAATATTGCTCACGTACACTGTAAAAAAAATCCGAGGGAAATTTAATGTAAATGTGATGGAAGCAACGTTCCAACACGTACATTAAAAAAAATTAAAGTTTGTTACAAATA
>JAPYYQ010000360.1:0-70378 GCA_030522585.1 Anagyrus pseudococci
ATTATACATGTAGTAAAATTCCTCTATACATCGAGTCTGTCCCCAAAAACCTATACAATATAGTAATTTTTACTTATACAAATCTATACGTGTAGTACGCTTACCTCCCCCCGCTCGTGCCGCTCTCGCTGGGACCAATCAGCATTTGTCCGGAGGCAATAAGCCTCGAAGGGGGGCCCTGCTGGTGCACACAGGTGAGAGGGCAGGTGTGCTCGCCACGTATACGCGCGCCCGTATCCGAGAGACAATCGTACACCGCCCCGCCGTCGCCACTTCAAGCTAATACGTAGGCAGTCATTTCCACGAGTCCGGGGGAGAGAGAGAGAGAGCTCGTCTACCCTATCCGTTCACCTTACCGCCGCGTCTCGTGTCCTTATACTACCGAGCGCATAATACGGCCACCCACCTGCGCTGCTGTGCTCTACGTATTAGAAAAGTGCAGCTGGCGCAAGAAAATCGATCGGTTCGTTCGGTAATAACGATCACTGGGGCGCAAACACTTTACGACCTCTATCAAGCCCAGTATCTCAGGGTATAGCGGTTGACGGTGAGGCGCTTAGCGAAAGTCCGAAGGCCGTATATAATAAGAGAGCCCAGCGACAAAGAGCCGAGAGAGTAATACGCAAGTTCCGCGCTCGTCTCCCCTTTCTCTTTGCCGCGGCGCGCGTATGCAACGCTTCCTCGATATTTCGCTCTCTCGAAATCGAGCGCAGTGGAAAGTATTTTCGCGCTGCTCCTCGCGGTGCACAGCTCCCCCCCCCCCACCCCACTGGCTCGTGAAATTTTAAGCAGTATTAACGAGCCTATTGTTCCAAGCTGCTGCCGCTATACTTCCATTTGCCAGTGGGAAATGATTGGAGGGCAAGATCGTCCCCTGCTGCTTCTGCTATACCGCCACCGCGCGGTTGCCCATCGAGAGTGGAAAATTTGAAATGTTAATTTTTTTTCGCGCCGCCGGCGTGGGTAATGAACGCCCTCCCTACAAATCGACTACTACTCGGCAGCGGCGTTTTACCATGCATCTGTGTGAGTCGGTGTATTGCACCGCTACCACTGAGCGAAACGCAGCGCGCTCGCGCGCACTTTCGCGAGCAACGCGCGCGTGTCTTTATGCAAAGTGGAATGATTGCACTGGACTGATTCTAAGAAAGGAGGATATTATTGAGCCTCGGGCTGTATGACGCGCGGAAAGTGGCTCGAAAATCGTCTGCGCTTTCAGCTGCCTACTCGGCTATGTGCCTCTGTACTCTCATTTGCTCCTTTTTTTTTTCTTTTTCGCCGACGTACGTACATGAACGCCCCTGATGCGCTATCGTTTCGAGACATGTAAATAAACGGGAAAATAAACGAGGTTAACTCGTTGATAATACACGACTTTGCCAGCTGCGGAGGCTTCAAATCCAGATCGTATTTCCTTATTTTTCAATTTTTGTTCTTCGCTGTAATTGTGAAAAGATATTTTTTCAAACGATAAACACCATGATTTTACTTGGGCTTTTCCATTCGACTTTGTAAATCGATTCAATTACTATTCACAGGGCGGGAGCAATAATCCCTGTAATTGCAAGGTTTAATAACCAAGCTCGCAGCTTAATTATCACATTAGAGCCTTGCTAAAAGCATCGCGGAATTTATTTTTGCAAAGCAAAGAAAAAAAATGGAGTCAAGGAAAAGCCGGGGGGGGGGGGGGAAGAAAAAGCGAGGAAATTAAAGGCCCGCACTTATGCAGGAAGATAAAAATGTTAAGCAGGCGGAATGATGTTTTCAATGCGATTGCTTCATGAAAATTTGTAAGGCTACTAAAGGGTCGTGCTGTGGTACTTTACTCGGCTATAAAGATGATTAAGATAACTATTATAGGAACACGTCTGCATGTATGTGTGTCTGTCTGTGCCTGTGTGTCCGTCCGTATCCGGTAATAGAGAAAGAAGGGCTCCAATAGAGTCGGCGGCCAGCCGGAGAGGGAAAGAAAGAGATAGGGAAAGGGAAAAAGAGAAAGAGAGAGATCGATGCACTTAGATGAAGCGATAGAGAGGTATCGTTTCGTAGTACGTAAGGGCCCGTTCTTTGACCTATACGCTCTAGCAATTTATTGTTAGTCCCGGCTTACGTCTCTCTCTCTCTCTCTCTCTCTCTCTCTCTCTCTCTCTCTCTCTTCCCCTTACCGCCCTCTTATCCCTTCGTTCCTTATCTCGAATCATCCGGACCTTTTTCCTATGCTTATCGCGAGATTTTTCCTCCCGGAATTAATGCTTATTGGAAAGCCGTGCTGGCTGCTCTACGATTACGATTCTTTCCTATGTGCCCTCTCCTCGACTCGAGCGTGTACACGTACTTCTGGCGATTCGATTATTTTCACGCGCGTTATGCGGCTCTTTATTTGAGATATCGCATAGCTCCGAGATAGAAAGTCAATTCTCTCGCGTGGCGTTATACTTTCGTGGAATAAAAAAAAAATGGGCAAACGTTCGACAACGAGAGATTGCAAAAATAATTATCGTCCTGCTCTGTAATGCTGCTGCGGGGCGAATAAAATATTCTTCGAGAGCATTTAAATCGACTCGGTATCGAAGTAGAAAGTAGTGTTGCGGAATAAGAATAAAAGCAAATATACGTATTTCGAATAGGCTGCGTTACACTTTTGTTTCAACCATATTTAAGCGAGCATCGATCAAAATATACCTACACATGAGAATATCACAAAAGTTTCGTTTTCAAGCTAAATGAGAAGAGGTGAAATGAAAAAAACTGTTTTCTCAAGATCGAATGTCTCTGTCCGCCGGTGTCAAGCGCACGAAAAACACGTTGACGCGCGCTTATGAAAGTTCGGCGTATCTCGGCACCGAAGAAGTTACCTCTTTTTTTTTCGAGTATCACTTCCGCGTACCGAAATCCACACGGCCAGAAGAGAAGCGAGAGCGTCGGTATACTAAAAAGATTACACGAAAGGAAAGTGTTTTTAAAGCAAAAGCGAAACCGTATACCCACAACAGACCCGAGAACGAGAGCATACGTATATACGTCCGTTCGACTCGTAGAGAGAAAAACATTAGCCAAAGATCCTCGAGCCTCTTGGCCATTTACTCGGGCAAAAAAAAATTTTAAGCGAAATTGAGCCGCGCGGTGTATATGCCCGAGCAATTCGCAAACTCGTTAAAGCCCGAAAAATTTCGCAAGCCGGAGCTGAAGCGCGCGAATTAACCCACTTGCGCGACGAGAAATGTCCATCTCTCTAAAAAAAAGGAAAAAAGAAAAAAAGAAAGGGGGGAAAAAAGAGTAAACGCGTGAGAGAAGTCGGGAAGAGGATCGTCCCGAAAAATTAACGCAGGCAAATTAAGTTTTTGCGGCTTGCGGTTGTAAAGGTCCCCCCCGGGGAACTCTTTTGCCGAGTTACGCTGGACATGCGCGCGTTTTTTTCATCGCCGCGGCGGCCTCGAAATTCCTTTTTTTTTTACGCCCCGGCTGTTTTTACGCACTGCCCCTGCGGGAGAGTGAGTTTTCGTTTTCGTACACACTCCGAGGATGTGTGATTAAATTAAAGACGACGCCGAGAGGGAAAATAAAAATTACCGGCTGGGAGAGTAGTCTGACGAAGGTATACTAATTGACGTGGAGAGCCGGCGAAAGCGATATTTCATTTCGCGAAGCGGCGGCGGCCATTTAAATCAATCGCGTATGCACACGGCGGCGGCTCAACACTCGTATTCTCCTTTCTTTTCGCGAAAACATTCATTTTTCAAACTCGTATCCCCGAATAATAATTTAATAAATCCGCAGGCTGGTATAACAACATCGTATTATTACCCAACGGACACTTGGGCAAATATCCTGCGCGCGCAGCCTGATATTTCGCGCTGCTGCGCCTAAGCTCTAAATCAAACGCTCTCGCGAAACTTCATAAATCAACAGACACACAGACACACGTATATCGGGCTGTACCACAGCACACTTTTCGTCGCGCTTACAGCCAAGCGCCAATCTCATTTCAATAGCCGGCTCTTTCGGGCAAACCTGCCGAGTTGGCTCTCTCGCGTTACGGACAAGCGATGAAAATCAAATAAAGACCATGCTCGCGGCCGCCCCTTGCAATTCATCATATTCAATTCGAAACAGAGCCGACTTTCCCGATATGCCGAACCAGCTCTCTCCCGCGCGCCCCCAACGTAAAAGACTCGACTCGTGAGTCTGCCTCCCCCGTAAATAAGCAGCCGCGATATCCCTCCCCGATTCACCAAGGCAATTTCGACAACGGCCGCTCACGTTTTGTCGATGCGCGCACAAACACTTGCTCTCCCCGATATTCCCTCACCAGCGAAACGCGCGCTCACCGCCTCTCGCCCGCGAAAATTTTCTCAGTTCTCGCCAACAATATCATCCAAGCCATCGTCATAATCGTCATGTCGCGAGGCTCAAACGCGCGCGCGTTTGCGTGTCCGCGTTGCAACGCCCGATTACCGTCCCCCTCTCGGCTCGCCGAGCAATTTACCAGTTGAATTAGAATCGTCGGGCTGTCCGGTCCGCGCGCGGTCGTTGCCTCCTCTCTCCACGCTCGCATTATATTATTATTGCCGCGCGTGGTCGCGGTCGCGCATACACACGGGAGAGCATGTCCGCGACGAAACACGGAGAAGGGGAGAGAGAGAGAGAGACGCTGACCGCGGCCACGTCGTACGAAGCCTCTCGGAGAGCTTTTATACCCCTTGGCCCTTAATGAGTTCCTTACAATGTTACTGCACGCGACGGAAATCTCGGGATCCACGGGATGCACACATACACACGTAGCTGGAGCAGCGCCGCGGCTGCTTGTAATTTCAATGGGGGTATTGAGATGATTTTACTTTGTTGCAGAAGAGGGCCAGCAGCCTATACATGTGTTTGTAAGCTTTAAATTGAACGGCCTCGGCCTCGTTTGTACACGATATATATCGTTCGGATAAATAGTCATTACCTTATTGCCGTACACTCTCGCTTGTCCCGGCTCTCTGCGCGTGTGTGTTTGTTTATCGGGGAGAGAATTTGTATTTATTGACGCCGCTGCATTAAAGTTGAGCGGTAAGAGTAACAGAGCCAAAGAGAGAAAGAGGGAAAGGGAGAAAGAGAGATCGAGTGGAGCGATTTATATCTTTGAATATACGGATTAATTATTCGCATTGGGCCGGGGTATCGTTAGGCGTACATTCAATTCAATTAGCCGCAGTTGGCCAAATGACAGCGGCGCGCGCGCGCGCGCATTTCGTATCGCCGAGATGGAAATCGGATAATCGATTGTCTTATCGAGCTCCCCCTCCAAATGAGCGGCGATCGTAAATAAAGCAATCGGTGAAATCCAAGCGGCTCTACAGGTGATACTACGGCCAGTGGTTTAAACGAATGGCAGAGCAAACAAAAAATCGGATGACCGGTGAAAATCAAAACTGGATCCATTAGTCCCGGCCACGAAATTGCGAGCTAAGCGCCGATCGTATACAGCCTTTCGTCGTTTTCTCTCGCAAATCGGCTCGGCACATGAAGTCTTATATACGAGAACGCGGCTAATCGGTAGCTGCGAGAGCGGGATATATATATCTAGGGGTCAGCTGCTTATCAAAGTACCTATACCGGATCGCAATTTTCCAGCTGGCTATCCGATTTCTTGTTTATAGCAAGAGCTGCATAAAAGAGAGAGATAGCTTGCGCGTGCGTGCAGCAATGGGCGCATCCGCTTCTCGAAACTCCTAGCGCGGCCCTGCGCCGGTAAACGGTGCTTTTACAATCACCCCCCCCCCCTCGAGCCGCTTGTGGGCGCGCGTAAATCAATTTCCGAGAGCTGCCACCGGTAATACGCGCACAACCTTAGAAAGACGGAGTCTCGTGTGCGTATAGCGGCGTATACAGCCCACGCGTGGCCCACTAGCAGGGGGTAATTCGTAATTGATAAGCTGCGCCTGGCAGCGGGCTATTAATGCCCAATTATATGCACCGCGGCAATATAACTCCCTATATGCCGCGAGCTTATGTAAAGCCAAACGGACGCGCTCCGTACGACTTTCACCCGGCTGTGCATTTGCACGCGCGTCTATAGAGCGATGAGCCCGGAACAATGAGCTTTTTATTCGCGGAGAGCTTTGGCCGAGAGATGCTTCCGGAGCCCACTTCCGCGCGTTCTAGGCGACGTATACGTATACGCTCTAGGGCAATTATTGTCGGAGAACGCGCGTGCCGGTAATATTACGAGAGAAAGAGAGGAGACCCTCGCGGCGAGATTTCTCCGTAATGGGTGTAAATGTTTTTCGAAATAGCTCCGCTGAATTCGCATCCTGCTCTAATGACGGCCATGACGAGGGCCGTTAAGTTTATGGCTTTACTAATTCGCGAGCTTGCCTATATGAAAACGAGGGGGGAAAGACGATCTGCGCCGCGCTCGTCGAATATTTTCCAGTTTTCGTCGTTTCCATGCTCTTTGTTTTTCTCTCTTGTCTATCATTTGACGTACGTCACATCTCAATTCCGAGTTTGAGCATACATCGTTATAATCTCTTGTGCTCTGTGATTGCAATCACTAGAGAAGCTTGTAGCTTTGCTCGTACCTATTTTAACGTGCCTAACCTCAAATTTCACCATCTCAATTATCGCGTCTAGTATTCGAAGTATTCTCGAAGCCCCGGCACATCGTAAAAGTTAAGCAACACAGCGTCAATTGACCCAAATAATGCGTCATTTTTACCCTATCAACCTCGTCATTTTTATCTCCTACATACCCGATGTGCCTGTAATTACCAAGTTTTACTTGGCATCTTTAAGATTGAAAAAAAAAATTCTCTTACAGCTCTCGCACCTATATACACTTTCTCCTTCGACAGGTCCGTCCGTTTAGCTGGGCTTTATGGACAAACTAATTGACACATATATCACCGGGCGCGAACTGCTTTTCCCGTGCGCCGTCAATATACAGCCTACAACCTATTATTAATTTCCCTGCCTATCTTCAAATAAGCCCGCCTCTCTCTCTAACTCCAGCCCACGAGATGCACTTGCCAAAGTAAAACTAATGAGCGCGCTTACGAAACACCGTCGGAGAGCCTTCCCCCGAGGGGCTTCCCTTCGTATTCCCCCCGCCCCCCGGAAAATGCGGGAAAACGAGGGAAAACAAGTGAGCTGGAGGTGGAAGAGCGGTTAAGAAAGTGCCCATATCCCGAGAAGTGTACGTTGAATTTTCATTTTCCCGTGCATGCGCTCGCTGCATTGGAGAAACCGCGTCGCTATTGTCGGCAAAGTCGTGCATCATCGCCCCCCCCTCACACTCCGATCGACGTATACCCCTTGCTCACTCTCGATTATATACACCGAGAGGGCGAGAGAAAGATCTCTCACGCTCGCGGGTATTTCGCGAAGGCTCGCTCACCTCGGGCCTAATGCCTATTAAAGACCTGAATTGAACGCCATCTCGCTCTTATACTCCCCACCCACCCTCTCTCTCTCTGCCGTGCTGTTTGCTTTGATAATCGTTTTAATGAAATGATTGGACCCTGCCACTGCTCTCGCTCGTCCAAACAAGCCGGAAAACGTTCCGAGAATTGCGAAGGAACAAAAAGAACAAAAAAAAAACAGGCAAACGGCACTATAGTTATGCCCGGCCGAAACGAGGACTCGGTAATTACTCAATTTCACGAATTATCCCTCTACCGCGCGCCGGGGCTTCTTTAATATTTGCGTAAGATTTGCGCTTTCTGACGCTGCGCGGCAAAGTAACGGCCTCGTGACGTTTATCCGTGATTATGGAAAATCTCGAGAAGAACTGTAAGCTCCTAAACCTGGCAATTAAGCTCTTTTATCTTTCAAAATTAATTTCACGATGCTTTATGCTACTTTTGTCGATGCTCGATTCAACGGAAAGTATTTTTTTACCCGCGAGTCATTTATAAACTGGCTAACTCTAAGAATACCCGGAGGTATTAAAATAACAGACGATTTCAATAATTTCGTATCTTCGATTTGCAATGTTTTCCCCCTCCTTTTCGGACATTAATTCCAATTACAAGCAGCCGCAAAAATCGATGGCTAACGTCGTATATTATTACAACGTAATCGCAGATAACATTATATCCTTCCACCTCGAGATTTTTAAAACAAACTCCTTAGGCCGATAAACAATATCCCTTAATCTCTTCTTTGCGTAAGTTCTGCGCGGCAATAAGAGAAAATTATTAGACGTACGGAGATAGGCTGGGAGAAAGAGAATCGAAGAAGAAGCAATAGCAGCAGCTGCGTATCAGTGGTATTGGCGGGATCGAAGCCGCAATTAAAATGCAATACGCGCTTGGCCGCAGAGTGCAAAGGCAGCTTCGATATAATACCGATTATTACATCCTTTCTCGCATCCCGTTCAATTCCTCTTCTCCATCTTCTTCTTCTTCTTCTCCTCGCTAGGCTGCCCAACAGGATTAAAAGCCATTAATTTCAATCGGCCGATGGTCCGTATACCAGTACTTCTATTCATCAAGCACTGATCTCCCCTCCTCTCTATCTCTTGCGCGCGACTCCTCAAGAGAAATCCTATGGAATTACAGCTGGAATGAACGTCTAATAATCAACGGCTCACGATAGAGTCTCTATCTCTAGAATACAACTCTCGAAGCTAGGCAGCAGCAGAAGCAACGAGAGAAAGAGAGTAGGCAACAGGAAGAAAAAAGGCGAGATGAAAAAGCTTGGAAAAACAAAAGGAAAACTAACCTCTCCACACACCCGACCACCGTGTGTAATGACGCGTTCTCGCGTACACCACCGCTACTCGTTTCACCATCAGCCTCGGATGCTCGATAGCCCCTCACGGTAGTATCAAGCGAGGTATAGCTAGGAAGCGTCTACCCATAAAGAGTAGATGGAAAAAAGACAAGCGATATAGTCTCGATTCCTCTTCTACGGACGCGTATTAAGACGCGATCGCAGCGACCGCGGCTTCATCAGCTTCATTCCTTTTTTTCCGTTATATCCAGATGTGGTGAAGCAGTTGATAGCCATGAGATACCCGTATGTTCCTGACAAGACGGATAAGATTGCTCTGGATATTGGTTATTGCGCCGGAGTTGATGCTTTTCACGCCTGAACCTTTCATGGCTTTCAGGTGTTGTAACAATGTTTGTAATTGTTTGAATTAATTATCAATTTGTGCGATTTATTGGTTTGCTCCAGAGTGAATAGGCTTTCTCCAGCTTTGTCATTGTGGGAATGAAATAGCACAAAACGTTTTTCAACCACGTGGCTTTCGTATGCAACAAAGTATGGTAATGAATATCGGAAAAGGGTATTAGACTATTTATCAGGATTGAAATGCACCACAAATGACACACTGAGGAATAGTTTGTTCAGTTAATTAAGTAGCACAACGTATTAGTGGTATAGGCAAAAAATTGATCAATATCTGCCATTAGGCTATCATCAATTTTTCCGCTTGAAGTAAGCTTTATTTATCGCGGTGCGGGAACGATTAATTCAAGACACCAGCGCCGGCAACCATCTGTGACGTGAATATGGATTTCTTCTATAGTGTTTTAACTAGCACCTGCTCACTAGCGCTATTCTTTTTGCGAAAGTCGAACTATCATCTAGATAAACACTACAACGTTTCCGCAACTAATGGTCGATACATGTGACGCAATTCAGATGATCAGCAACTTTTCTCTCTCCCTCTCTCTTCCTTTTATCTAAAGAGACATAAAACCTAAGCTATGTTTCTTCGTTTTACACTTTACAACGACAATCCATACGAAACGAGACTTTCTTCAAGAGAGTACACATCTCACAATTCACCACTTGGCCAGTGTACAGCGTACCCACCTATAGATTTCAATGTTGCAGAAAAAAAAGCGTCGAAACATGAGGAAACAAAAGAACAGTATATACATCCGAAGTAATATAGGTAGAGGTTGGTATATAGGCACGCGGAAATTCTTTCCTCAATACGACATAAAATTTAACAGCGCTATATAGCAGTCGTCCAGTCGTTCGCTAGAGAGTGTATATCTTCGAAAAGAGCGAGAATACGGGAAAAGATTGACATGTTAGCCGGGGCAGCTGGATTCTTTTTAATAAACCGACGCTCTCGGATATCTCCAGCAGAGAGAAAGGTATATATCCACAAGGGACAAGAGGTGCGGTGGTAGAGGGGAAGTTAGGGGCGGAGGCAAGAAGGAGCGCAACGGTACACCGTAATTATTGCACGTGCGGGGCTTCTCTCCCTCCGCGAGGAGGAAGCGATAGCGTACTCTCTCTCTCTCTCTCGCGCGCGCGCGCCACGGCAGGCACCTCGCTGCCCCTTATCCGCGCGTCCGATCTCCTCAAGCGGCCTGTAGCAGCGACGTTTTTCTCGTTCCCGAGAAATCCACGTGCTGTATATACGACGAGCGGCATCGCGTCTTCTTTTATACGGAGGATAATGCATATATACATCAGCAGGAGCAGGAGTAGCGGTGCGCACGCGAAATTACTGGGTTAGGTCAGTGGTATACCGGTGGGGGGGGAGGGTTGCGCGTTCACATTCCGGCGTCCCTCGGCCTGCAAATTGAGTTCTCCACGTGGGCAACGTATTGAAAATACGAAAGTGCGCGAAAGAGCCGGCCGTCCTCTTATACGGTAGCCTAATTTGCGATCGTCTGAGATACATTTACCCAGACGCAGGCACACACATACGTACATGGGCGCGCGCGCATGCGGCTACCGCGCGCGGCCTTAATTTATTTTAATATCTCTGGCCTGCATATAAGACCCGACGCGCGGCACTGGCTTCATTTGAAATTGAGATGCGCGAGAATCCAGTGTGCCTGTGTCTGTGTATATATAGGCAAAGGGGTTTTCTCTGTTTCGCGGCTTTAACCACGTCTTGTAGACCATGGGATTTATCTTGGTAGGTTTTTGTGTGCCCCTTTTCTTGGTACACTGCTTACCCCCCCGAGTATCTTTTGTCTATTATCGAGTTGCTGAAACGTAAGGTTTATGATTAAGCCCGATGGAGAACACGAGCATTAATTTAATTAGAAATTTATACCGTTGTAAATACAGAAGCGCGCCGGCCACGAGAGGCTTAAACTCCGAACGAACTTTTCTATGGCGTTTCGAAAGCAGCCCGGTGATTTACTTGTACGCGAGTAAACGGCGTGCACAAAAGAATGTCAGTTTTCTACGAAAAGCCCAGGCTTGGGCATTTTATCGGTATTAGCTATATCCACTTTTCTCCCCGATTCATACATATATGTATATATTTTATCGGGATTTCATATTTTATCCAAGATACCGCGGCTATTTATTTATATACGCGCGTATATATGCTCGATTCTAAACTGATAACCCCTTATTTGAAATGAAAAAAAAAAACGAAGAAAAAAAATATACTCGACATCGGTCCGAGTAAATTAACGGACGTCGTAAAAGTCTTTGCGTGACTCGGTACATTGAACCACCCCCACCCGCCCCCCTTCTGCAATTGCACAAGTCGCAGCAGAGTTCGACATTCGATTCGAGAAAAAGCCCCACAATATCACTTCCAAAATTTCTCAATATCAATTGCAATCGCAGAAATAATGAAGATATCACGATCGCATCATTTTTGTTTCTTCGTCTACACGTAATAATTAGCTGGCGATACGCACAAACGCGAAACAAAACAAAGGCAACAAAAGGTTAATTCTGCCATGGGGTAATCAAGATATTTTCCAATCGAGACACGCACACACGCTCTCGGGCGCGCTGCCGCGGCTCGCGCGCACTGATCATCGCTAATGATAGCCCTCTCTCGCGCGCGCCAGGATGTTTTTGCGCTAACCGGTTTTACATTGGTTACGTAAAAGTAAGGCATCTGTATTGCAGTATATGAAAGACGAGGGTAGGGAGGGTGTACGGCTGTTAAGTCAGCGAACGCCTAGGAAGTTTTATCGGGAGTTCAGATATATATATTCGGTAGCGCGCTTGGAAAAAGCCCTCCTCATGAGCTGTAAACTGCAAATTATGTCGTATATGTATAGCGGCTGCCTCGGATCGTATCGCAACTTCTTATTTGCTTTCGAGTTTGTAAACTCGTTGGTCTCTTTTTTTTACGACCGCTTTTTATGCTGGCTAGTATTAATTTATTTACAATACAGATTCGCGGTGAATGCAAAATTCGATTGGCTCGTGTATGAAAGATATGGTGACGTAAGGATCGTATTTGCGGCGAAACGTATATGAATTTATGTAGCGAAACGTTGCGAAGACAAGGAGCGTACACAAAGACGCCCGAGTGATTGCGATGAAACAAACAAGCTCTTAACTCAACGAAGTTATTAACAAAGAATTGTTAAGTCTATAACCACAGCTGACCGCGTAGATTACGTTATATTTTTACAAGCTACACCAAGGCAATCCTTTTTCGCTACGTAGCAAGATGTGCATACACTCCGCTCAGCATTCGCGCTTAACCAGTTGCCCAGTGCGCGATATACCCCGGTGCCTTCCAACCTACACCTCGGTCCTTAGAAAAGCGAGAGCAGGCTGCTTACATACAAACTCGCGAGCAGTACAACACTTCTACCTTGGCTGCTCGGACGAAGGATATAAGCAGGAGAACGAACCTCGGGCGCGCGCGTTCACTTTCTCGGAACGGAAACGCGCACTTTTTACCCCGGCGTATCTCGAGCATTATGCAGGAATGACATAATGAGTCACGGGGGGGACTAATCGTCGGCTGCAGAGGGACGAGGCAAAAACTCGCCTCGAGCTCTATAGCTATACGGTGCGAAAAGCCTCTTCCCTCCCTTTCGACCGGACGATCGAGAGCCCTTACTTTTTATTCGCCTCCTAGCCTCTCCTATCTCTCCCTCTCTCTGGGGATACGTTTCTTTTTTTTTTTGCATATTCAAGCGCGCGTTTGCGGGAAAATTGCTCTCCGCGGAATAGGCATTGGTCTGTATCGCTACCACTACGCGACGCGCGTTTTATTGACGTGCTTAGCACTTTTCTCGGTACAACCCAGTCCCTATGCCCCTTGTACAACCTCTGCTCTACCCTGTTTAAATTGATTTGAATAATTTGCGCGAGAACGTTAAACGACAGAGAGCTGACTAGCGCTATCGAGGTGTACTCCCAAGCTTATTTTCCCGTAGAACTAGAACGAGAGTTTAAGTTTTAATAAAAACCACCGGTAAAAATGTAATTGCCAGCTTCTACGGGACCTGCTGGAAAACGTAATCATATCCGATTTTTTCTCCCTCGAAAACTTTTCCAAAGCGAGGCTCGATTTTAATTGAGCCGCGCGGCGTACCGAAAGTCCCGATCTCTCGGCAACGCTGTAATATATAGACAAAAGTAATTAACTTTTTGCGGGTGAGCGGTAGGGGAGGAGAAAAATGTCAGCAACATTTTCCAGCTTTCCTCGATAAATTAACGGCGCCGCTGATGAAGGGGGGGGGGGGAAGTAAGCAGAGAGCCTGGTAGGAGGGCCTCTTAAAAGCGATAATCGAAACGAATTACCGAACATCTAATAATCTCGTCACGAGCGCGCGCTCGGCTCTGCGCGCCGTCGCTGATTTTCAGCGAGAAATTTTCACCGGGACGAGCGAGCGATCCATCAAACGGCCACATAGCGGAGTCTCTGCCGGCCGCCGCTGCTGCTGCCTACTCTCGCAGGATCCCTACACCGGAATAACGTACTTTCGATCGTACATCACGTTGCGATCGAAGCCCGTGTAATTCGCGCGTAAATCCGCTCGCTCATAATTGAATCCCGGGCCTTTTTAAATATCGCCTAGAGGAGGAAAGAAAAATGAGAGAGCGGGGTAGCTGGGTAATTAAGCGGAGGCACTTACAAATCTCTCTTCGGAAGAGCTTAGCGATCTATACGCGGGACTGGGGGGGGAGAGCCGTTACGAGGTCGCGCGTATTATCCTCTCCTCTATATCCAGGGGCCGCTCAATTATCCGCGACTTTTCCGTGAAAGTTTAAAGCCGGGCTGGATTGACGGGGCTCTCGGGGCTTTTGAAGGATCGTTAAGAGCCCGGGTGTGGCTGCGTTGGCCCGTTCTTATATGCCCCCCCCCCCATAACTCATGCGCACCGCTCTGAGATCCGTCGGTGTCGGATCGAAATTTTGCGCTTTCGATTTCCACCGCGGGGGGTGGGCCTCTTATTAACGCGGCCACTTTCCTCGGGCGATCTCTCGCTTCGTGTACTTATACCGGATTTTCGTTCGCCCGTGGAAAACAACGGCATAGCGCGGCCAAGGCCTAACCCTGATTACCGGCTTTGACCGAATAATTTACGACTGTGTGTACGCGCCCCGCGCTCTCTATCTCTATGCCTACGTGCGGCTTGAGCGCTGTTTTATTGCGCTGAAATTGATCGATTAGCGGTTTTGTCCGCCGGGCCACAGGCAGAGAAAGAGAGTTTGCAAAGGAGAGTACGCTCTCTCGCCTGTGTTTGCTCTAGCGCCCATTTCGCTTTTATACCATTTTATTTTAGCCGGCTTACAGAAGCCCGGCGTTATTGTGGCACGTTTTCATTCAGACGCGACTCTCACTCTCTGTATATATACGTACGATGCTTTTTTCCCTTCCTTTCTAATGGCTTCGCCGGTGAAACGAGGGGGGACACGGTATTCCGTCGTTACGCAACGACGACAACACACGAAGGGAAGAGGGGAAAAATTAAGCTCGACGCGACGAAAAATCGACTTTAACGCGATTCATCAGCACGCGCACGATTGCCATCGGCGACGAGTAATTAATAAACGCTCGGCGCGCAGTCGGCGCGGCCATGCCAACGCAAAGTACACACGACGAGCTTCGGCTAACAACCCCTGGACGACCCCTTTTCTTTTTCGAATTACCACCAACTCGGCGCGCGTACAATGTAGCGATCCGTCGACCCGATAACTTGCTCGTTGTTTTTTTTTCTCTCCATACCTCCGCGCGTATAATTCAGGGAAAGACTCTCGGGGCGTTTTATGAATGCTGTGCCCTGTGTGCGGCATAAGAAAATGTATGCATTCCCAGAAACTCCCTGGTGTTTTTTTTTAATGTTCATCTGTATACAGGGGGTGTTTGTACGGTGTAATTAAAACGACGATTAGCGCGATAAAGGCAAGCTCTAAGTATACATCCAGTGTGTTGCATTTGCTAAAGTGTTTCCTTAATGGGAGTCCCGAGAGTAAGGGATAAGCCGTGTGAGGAGAGCGACCATTGATCATAAGGGACATATTTTTTTTTTCATTTGTTAAAGGAGCGAGAGCGATAAATCAAGCGGGAACGCGATTCCCCGAGCGCTCGAGTTTTGTCCTCAAATATGCATGAGTTTTTTCTTTTTCCCCGAGAAAATTGAATTCTCGCTGAATTGTCCCATTCGTTGCTTGTTTTACGAAATGTACGCGGCAAATAGATTGATAAGTCACGAACGAAAATTCAAATGAAAGAGCTTCTACTTAACGAGATGTTGCAGTCGAAGCGAGATAAGGCATTAGCGAAATTGATTGTATTCCGCAAGGCACAGTTGTACGTCCGTGTATGCAATGCAATGAAACTATGGTCTCTTGAGCAACCGTTTCATTTGAATTTTCGCTTGCTAATTATCCCAGCCGATGTTCAAAGTGGCTTCTTCGACAAAAGCCATAAAATTTTTACGCTTACACGCGTCGTCGCGGCGAGTAAACCGACCCTAAAATAAAGCTCTATTCAAGGCACGCTCTTACGCGTGCACACATACCAAAGCTCATCAACGTAACGTACGTTAACGACCTAAAAATTCAAAGGCACAATGGAGCATCGAGGCTGGAACAAAAAAAAAAGCAAAAGAAAAATTTCACGGCATCTGTTCGATGCAAGCCACCGCGGCTTATGTTCCCCCCGTTCGCATCTCCCCGCAGCACACAAAAGATCATCTGCTCATCCCAGATAATCCCCGAGCGGCGCAGAGTCACGTGAGCCGTCGAATCAAAACAAACCCTCCCCTGAAAATCTCCAAAGCGTTTTTCCCCCCCCCCTTGACAATTCATTCGATCGATTTTTCACTTACAAACTCATGTGTGTCTTTGTGTACGCAGGTACTGCAGCGGGACATCGAGGCGCACGGTCGAATCGTGAGCTCGGTCGTTAAACTCGGCGAGCGCGTGGCTGGGCTAAGCCGATGCGAGCCCGAGGAGTCGGCTCAGTCGTTGGAGCAACAGGAGGAGGATGAGCAGCAGCAGGAGCAGCAGGAAAAACAGCAGCAATACCAAGCAGCGCGCGTAGCGAGCTCGCTCGAGCGCCGCTGGCATCTACTCTTCCTAAGAGCCTTGGAGTGGCAATGCCATATCGAGGCCTTGGCGGCGCGCGTTCGCAGTAAGGTGAGTGCGCTTCCACGAGACCGGCCGCGGATTATGGACTTTTATATACACGCCCCGGCCCCGCACACTTCGACCACCTCTCCTCCACGCCGCTGGTTCTTTACCCGCACACCCTATACACCGATCTTACCTACCTGGAATTTATACTGACCGATACTCTCTCTCTCTCGCTCGCGCGCATACAAGCCGTGGTGCAGTGCTTGTGAGCTATTTACCCGTCATCAACATGCCTTCGACGTGTTCTTTTTTTACTCTCCCTTTTTTCCATTGTTCATAAAATATACGCCTCGTATAAAAGGAGCACCAGAAAGGCGAGACCCAATAAGGACGCTTAATTTTTACAACTCTACGTAAAATTGATAAACGAAAAGAAAAGTATAATCTTTTTACACACAACCCGGCTGACAAGCCGTAATTCACAAAGGCCCACTCGCTAAGCGATTCTGACATAAAACCGATGAAAGGCGATTTCAAAACTGTAACCCACAGTCTAGTGCAAATGCATTTTCGCGAATAAAACGAGCCGGGTGAATATAAACTCGAGAATTGAAACTCATTGGAGGTATAACGCCGCGCGTGCAGTGGGCATTGTCTCCTCGGTCTCTCTCTCTCTCTCGGCTTCCTCTTAGTGTATATCGGCTAACTCGTGTAATGAGTATTTATGCGCCTGCGGGCTGGAGAGGCAAGGAGCTACCGAGGCACCCTCCGATCATTTCCTATCTCCCTCGACCTTTCGCCAACGGACACGACTTCCTTTCTCTCCTACTCCCCCTCTCTCTTTCTCTCTTCTATTCCTATCTTCACTCGCGAGTGCATGTACACGGCGACAAGCATTCGATGACGATGCTTCCTTATTCCTCGCCGCCTCCGCTTCCTCCCCGCAACAACGAACGTCCGCGCGATCGTAATCCCGTGTACCCTTTCCTTAACGGTCCTTTTTTTCATCATTACTATTATTTTGGTAGGCAACAAGGCAAAAACCAGCAGCCGGTGAAATCGCTTAGAAAGTTTAATAATGCAGTTTCGAAAAAGCATCCGAATTTCGCGATGATTCGATCGTAGATACGTATACGCGTGCGTAGGCGCACGTATATGTAGGTTGCGGAGAAAGAAGGGAAGGGGTAACGGAATGAAAAAAAAGGAATAGGGGAATAATGAAATGCGAATTCTATTCGGCAACGCGCAAAGTTCTCACGGGCGAGCAATTCATCATTTAGCGCGCGGCGAAAGAGATTTGCACGATTGATAAGCCAGTGGAGCGCGGAGAAGCGCGGCAGAGGCATAAAAGCGGCGGAAGGGGGTGACTCTTATCGCTAGCCGAACATCTGGTTGAAAAATAAAAGATAGAAAAAAAAAGGAGGAAAGACTGGAGAGAATCAATTAAAAGCGAGCGATAGCTTATCGATAAATCGGCTCTTTTCATAACCATAGCACACGCACTACGGCGATCCAGCTTATCTCGTGGTTAGATAAAGCAAAAACAAGAGAGGTACGAGGAAGAGGGGCTAAGGAATAAAAAACAAGCTTGCGGGAGTGAAAGTGCGGAGGATCGCGCGCGCGCGCGCGCCTGGCATTCAGACGCAAGCCTATGGGACGTACACGCGCGAGATGAGGGAAATTCCGTGTCCTCCGTTGTCCCACTATTTACGCGCGCGACCCGGCCGAATTCCCTGCCGAGAGAGAGAGACAATGAACCGAGTGCTGCTATACCGCTGACTTTGGAAAAATCTCCAAGATTCAGGGGGAGGGGGATAGATGGAATGTCCTGCTGGGCTTTGTTTACGGGGCACACGCGTTGGCTTATACGAAGTTAACGGCTTTGGCCTTACCAGCGTCGTTTCCCAACAGCTGCGCGCGCGGGGATAGAGTAATTGCTGCGCGGGGCATATTCTTTGGCGCGCCGACGAGCGCGTGAAATTTTTGGGCTCTCTGCTGATTATAATGATAATAACAGCGCGCGGACGATGTGGAAATTTCTTACGGAATTACGTTAAATTGTGGACGCATTGGGAAAAGCATGGAAGTATCGTTATAATCGAAGCCACAAATTGAAAAACAAGAGGAGCAAAGCGAATCGTCAAATCAATCGGTATACAGCGGCCGCACAGCAGGGGCTGTCATGAGCGAAACCAAAATTACGCGGGCGCTCAAACCCGGCAATTTATATATATCCGCGGCGCTAAGCAAAAGAAAAAGCCATTAGAAAACTCGAAACCGCAGAGGAGAAACCAAGCCTCTGGTCATTAAAATTCCAAAAATTAATAACCCCCCCTTGCGCTAGTTATTACCCGCGTGCGTGTACGTCCGAGGGGCGTGACCGAAATGGCAGGCATATCACCAAAAGCACATCAAAAGCCAGGGGGTCTCGATATGTCGGTAAGTCATGCACAAACGTATAGTGCTGTGCAAAGTCGAAGCTCTTCTTCCCCCCCGCATTTGCTCTCAATCCCAAGCTTTCGTTCGGCTGGAGGGTTAACGAGCGCGTTATCCGACGACGCGTCCCGCGAAAGTGAAAGACCGACAAGTTTTCAAGACGGAAGGAGCGGCGAGCACGTCCGAATGACTTTCAACTTGTTTCTTTCATATCTACAGCTGAAGCCGAGAGAGAGAGGCGAGGCTCTCGGGTTTCCCGGGATTAATCGGCCGGACTTCTTTTGCCCCGGCGTAATTTGACAGCGGCCCCACTGAGGATTACCGCTCCGACCGAGATGTGTATCGCCCCCCCCCCCTCTCCGTCCGTGGAAAGGGAAACGCTGATTTATGGCTTTCGCTCGGCGAGGGACTCGCGAAATTTTGACGGATATCGCGCTCTTCTCTCTGATTGCTCGTTTGCGGTCTACCCACTCTCTCTCCCTCTCTTTACATGTAAATTCGACTTGTCGAAGCGAGACACTTTAATTTTTTCAGAAATAAAAGCTTTCGAGATCGAAATCGGTAACGAGTAATTAATGAGTAAAAGGGGAAAAATTGAAAAAAAAGCAACCAATGTTGCGATAAATTAATTTATATGGTAAATTTTGAATAAAAAAAAGATGTGCGAATAACGGTCGGGATAAAGAGAGAGAGAGAGAGAGATAGAGTTTGTTACAGAACTGTAATATCAATTATTCTCGACGCGAGATAGCGAATTTCCTTATTTTCTTTTGCTTTACATCTTGCCGCACTTTTGCTGAGATATACTTAAAAAGGAAGAGAAATTACACGAGGAAGTGTGGCGAGTACGGGTGTCTGAAATTATTTTCTATAATTTACTTATCGCGCGTTTTCGCGAAAAATCCGTACAAAGCCTGCAAAAATCCCAAGAGTAAAAGTATACACAAATATGTTATATACGCGTATAAATAAGCGCGGCAAAAGTAATCGAAATAAAATACGTCCATATATAATACCGTCTACAACGCTAGAGTAAGATATATCTAATCTTTCGACAGCGTAACGCTCAATTCCGAAAAGCCTGCCCCCTTTAAGCGCCGTGTCAAATATCTCCTTTACCCGATCCCCCTCATATCCACTAAATCCGATTAAACAAACTTTTCCCGAATCCAACGTGTCTTTCTCTCGCTCTCCTTATCGCGCCACATTTACCGCCTCTTTCTCTCTCAAAAAAAAAAAAAAAATCCGACAACGCGGCAGTAGCACAACGTACACGATCGTGGAAAGTAATTAAATTTATACGGCGCTTGCCGATATTAGCGCTCTCGTATATACACGAGGCCCGAACATCGAGACACAAAGCACCAGAGTCGCACTTACCGTGTCGGGGTCTCTCTCGTATCGGCCTGTCCGCGGCTCGTCGACGCTTTTCACTTGCCGATTTTTTTCTGATACATAGCCACGCACATATGCGGGCGCCCATAGTGAAACGCAGGCTGCAGTTGTGTACCAGCGATGAAAGCAGTGATCGATTATGGCCGCGATCGAGCGCGCGCCCACAATTATACACGCGTGCACGCGCTGCAATTAGAGTCCGCGAGAGAACAGCTCCCTATTATCGACGAGCCTAGGATTATCAGTTTTTAATTTCCGAATTAACAACGTTAAATTTTTCGATGAGAGAATTATCGTCGAAAGTCGCAGGTCGAAATCCGCGGAAATGCAGATGACAAAAGTCGAGCAAACACAGCCCCGCGTATACGATAAAGGCGCGCTGCAGAAAACAGAGGAAAGCTCTTAAGGAAGTATAGGCATTGGGCTTTCAGCGCTCGCTCTCTCGCTATCGCCGGTGATTTCTCATTCTAATCTAAACACGCTCGATCATAAGCCCCGTTTCGAGCGGCGGATTAAGCCGGAGAAAGAGAGAGAGAGAGAAAAAAAGAAAGAGTCTTGAAATATGGTTTATTTGCTCGGTGCGCGCACGGGGTAGCAAGCGCGAAATACGCCTCTACACACACACACACACACGTGGTAAAAGCGCGCGCGTATTTGCTCCGGCGAGGAGTTTCTAGTGTATATATTGTCAGCCAATATGTTTTCGGCATTATCAGCTGATTGTGACTTTAATTAATGAGCTCTTAAAAAGCTTGGCCTTAGCGCTGCTTACATAAACATGCGCTAATGAAATCGGTTCGACTTTCAAAGGGAGGAGGAGGGGCAAAAATCTAGAGGGAGTTTAAACGCCGAGGTTAACGCCGGGCATTAAGTAGCGCTTTTACGAAAGCGGCATGAAAAATCAATAGACACTTTGTAATCTGATGCATTTAGCTTCCACTCGGTCCTATAGTGCCACTTGAGACCTACATATCAAAGGGGTAAATATGAGCACGGGATGGTCCATTAAAGTGCACTAGTCAAATATATTGCCGCTATTATTGAGAGATCTCTCTTGGCCAAATGGTAAACACATTCGCGCGTGTACTGGACAGCTGGCGTATAAGCGGCATCGTATTTGCTCTTACCCTTTTTGATTAACATGAAATTTAAGCAAAAAATAAACATCGGATCGTGTTAATTTATTTACTCGGTATCTCTTCCTCTATAATTTATGCGCGGTACACTTGACATTTGGAAAAGTTCTGATATTTCCTAATTGCATACGTACAAACTCGCAATTGCCGGTCCACCGATATCTCAATTAACAGTCGGACCCAGCAATTCACCCAACTGTACGTCTTCATCTTTTGCAATGGCAAAAATAGCCGAAACGCTTAATCAAACGCGCGCGCAAAGACGACGCGGATTCGCATGTGCGCGCACAGCCGAGAAATTAATAATTTCCAAAGATCCAACCGGCGCCGCACGTTAATTACAAGCTCCGCCCGATTTTTGCATTTTCACTTTCCACCGTTTTCTCTCCGGCTTCTCTCTCCTTTGCTTACTCAACGCTTCTTTTTTTTTCTCGCGCAAACACACAGTCGCTCGCGGCCGCTTTCAAAAGCGTTCCCCCTATTTAATCGTCAATAAGCCAACTCGGCAGCTGAATGGCAATCGAGCGCCACACATGATCACGACAAAGCGTATAGCTACACACCAGGAGTGAGGGACAAAGAAAGATATAGAATCTCTCTCTGCTTAAATTTGCAGTGCACAGCCGACAATGCGTAAAGCCAGGCAAAATGCTCGAATCTCTACGTAACCCCCTAACCATGAAAACTTTCACGCGTTCGATTCCTTCGCTTACATCTCTCGATTCCGGTGCAAACAAGGCCTTACGCGTTAAAGCTTGGCCCCTGTTTTCTCCGAGCGCACAGCAGTCGCGGCCTGCGTCAACGTCCTTTGCACTTACACCTATATATATGCGCATATACAGCCGATCGCTTTTCCTTTTGTTTCGGACTGTCTGCTCTGTCCAACGGCCTGTCATTCTTTTTCCGAGCGTTTAATCGCGAGAAAGTTTTCCCGAGGAGATCGGCGCGTAGTCGTTGGGAAATTATCAGGGATATATTGAATTCCCTCATTGTTTTCTTTTTTCCCCTCCACCCCCCGCCCCGTTAGCCACAAGAGATGCTTAATACTTTAATCGACGTATAAAAGCCGCTTGCCTCGCACGTTTTATACCTCTGCTTTCTATTTCGCGAAATATACGTGTATATCAATCTTCGAGAAGTGATGCGCGATTAATGATCATACAGCGAGGAGCGTGAAAGAGCGCGAGAAATTAAAAAAAAAAACAAAGAAGGTTCATCCGTATTACATCCTCCTCTCGTATACTTTGTTCCGCAAAAGCGCATATCAACAGACGCGTCGCTCATAAGCACGAAACCAATTACCCTCTAAACTGCAATTAGCTTGAAAATTTCCGGTAAACGTCTCTCTCTCTCTCTCTCTCTCTCTCTCTTTCGCTCGAAGAAACGAGCCGTAGTGGGAGGGCAGAAAGGAGATGCGAGAATCAAAAATTTCAAACGACTACTCTCCACTGTCGAGGCCGTCATTCTAAAAGCACGCGCGCGCGTTTTAAATTACACCGACGGAATACATATCTCGTCTGATGCAGAAGAAACTAGAGGGGAGGGGGTGAGAGGCCACGTCCGGGTATACGTGAGGGGAGGGCTGATCGCCGCGCCGGCAAAGAGGAGAGGCTCTTATCTCGGCGCGCTTCCTTCGAACGCCACGCGCTTCTCCCCCCCCCCTCGGCTGCACCAAGAGGGCATCGGAATGCGATAAGCTTTGCGCGAGCCACATTTCTGCCGCGCATCGCCGGAGTAGCTAAGCCCGCGGCGCGCTTGCATCTGCCGCGAGGAGGAACACCCGTCTGCAAGTTGTTTCGTTCAATCTGCCTGGTAGACAGGCTCGTTTTCCGAACGCACACGACTGATGTTCGGTTTACGATGATAGAGAGGGGCAAAGGAATATGCCTGGCTGCTAAACAGCCACGAGCTGCTGAGTTTAATTGATAAATTGAACGACTGATTAGGATAATTGAGGTTGTTCGTTTATTAATCGAGGTGATTTTATTATTTTTAAACTTATTATTGAGACGTATTTTGAAAATTTTCGACGATGCTTCGCGAGTCCGAAAACGATAAATGTTAAGCACGCGTTTATCCGAAATTACCCGTGCATTATCATTAACGACGCCAAAAAAAAAAATACAATACAACACAAGCCCTGTAGCACGATCATTGCCCACGGCGATCACCGAAACCTTGCCCCCTATTAGTCGTAAAAGCTCCACTTAAATCACTTATCCCACACGTTAAAGCCAAAATTCCACCGAGATGCGATCGAAGCGCCGGGCACGCCCCCTAAAATTCTACCGATAGCGCGTGAAAAAATAGCCCCTCTCCCGCGACATGGAAAAAAAATCTGCCTCGCACGCGAGAGAGTACAAGACGCGGTGGTCTCTCCGGCAAATCGATGATTAAAAGCCAGGCGCCCGCAGAGGCCTGGCGCGTCACGCGACACATCCTGCTGCAGAGCCTATAGGCCAGGGGGAGGCATCGCGATAACGACTTGATTTCGGGAATATCGCGCAGAAGGCAAGCTTCGCGGAACGCCGGTTCCGCGACGCTCACGCGAGCCCCATTAAGAAGCTTGCTACTGCTTGCAACGGCAAGGAAAAAAAAGTGGGGGAGGCAAATGCCGGCACACGCCCCTGTGAAATTGAAGAGAACCCGCGGTAGACGTTTCGTTTTGTTTTTGCCGTTGGCCTGACTTCTTTTCTTATTTTCGTTTGCTTCGAGACTTAGAGCTGGCCATGGCTTCTTTCGACTTCTTTTTTTTTACCTTTACCCAATGCGGAATGGCGCTTACGTGACGACGGAGGATTGGAGAAAGACCGGGAGACACGAAGACGGCAATAATGTCACGTTCGTCATGTCTTTTCTTCTCTTTTTTTTTCTTGCCTTCCTGTGCAGCTGTAGTGAAGTCGCGTCGAGTGAAAGGGCTTTCGTCATATTACGAGCCCTATGCAGGGCTCTAGTTTTCTTCGACTTTTTAGTTATTGCTCGTTTTCGTCGAGGGTCAACAAACGCATTAATTTTACTGCGTCGGAATGACACCGCTGCTTTTTTTCGTGTAATTGAGATGTTTTTTTTCTGGGAAATAGCTTATAACTTATCAATATGAAAGAAAACTGATTTTGTTTTCGATGAATTTTCGGTACAAGTATTTTGAAAATTTTTCTAACATCGTCGATTTAATTTCAGTTAATTTGAGTCAGTAGAATTAAATATGTAAATCCGGGAATTAAATACGTTAACACCGTGAAAAAGAACATGAATAAAATAGAAAATTTTAATTTTCATGCATAGTTCATCAATATTAATGCTAATATCGAAAAAAAAAAAATTGTTTATGGTTAACTCGTAACAAAAAGAAAGAACTGTTGATGTCTTATCTCCCGAATCTTGCGCAAGGAAGAGAACGTCTATCCGATGAAATTTTCTACCTGAGTGACTAGTTCGAAAGAAGACAGAGTGCCCGTCAACGAAAACGAGATCTCCCGATCTCGGCGGCCTAGGCTGAGCTGAAAATTCTGCGGTTTTAAAATGCCTCAGACATCGCTCGAGCTAATCTTCGGGCTCTCTTTTAAAGTAGGTAATCGCTCACAATATATCCGTGCAGTTTTATTAGTGCGGTTACTTTTACTGCGACCACACAGACGCACAAAAACCCGGCGTCTCTTATCCCATACGTTCATAACTCATAAAAGCGAAACGATCGCCACACTAAAGCATAACAACAACACTTTCTCTTTCCTTCAATTTTCCACCCATTTCTAACGAGTTTATTTAAAAAAAAAAAGAAGCAACAAAGGTTTGCATCGGCATCTCTATCAGGAGCAGAGAGGCCGATTAAATTGCGCTCCACGGCGAACAAGCGTAAAGGTCGAGCAGCAACAAGCGCGCGGCCGTAAAAGTAGCCGGGGCAAAAAGTCCAAGACACAAGCTCTAGCGTAGGAGATCGCCACCCTTCCCTCGTGGACTCCCGTGTGCTCTCTCCGATGCAGCATCGGACCGATAATTGCGCGAGTCCATTCGCCCACGGGCAAATGAATATTTACTCCCCCACCCTCGGAACCTTCCTCCTTTCTCGTTCCGGGTCTCTCTCTCTCTCTCGCTGCTTCCTCCTCTGTTTTTCTAGTTCGCACACTCGCCGTTTCCTACACACCGTTAGAGGACAATGGCTCTCATTCAATTGCGGAACAATAAGTCGTGCCGCATCACGGCCCTAACGACTGTCGGTGCGCGCGCGCGCGGAGCTCGTGTGTACGACGATAAAATTACCCCCCACCCCGCCCTCGTGCAATTTCCCGCCCGACCTCTCGCCCCCTTCAACTGCCTCCGGTCTTGCCTTACACAGACCGAGGAACTCGTTTTCAGCCTTTTTTTGGATATCCTTTTGTGTCCGCGCCTCTCGCTGTGTCTTCGTTAAGAGATTTTTACTTTTAATCGTGCCTTTTTTTGTTTGCCCGTGCTGCTGGAGAAACGATTGTCGAAGTTTCGAGAGAATGATTGAGTGAACACGTTTTCATTAGGGCTTGCTTTTCAAAACGTCTACGCGATTTGGAAATCAAATTTTAAAAAAATTGTTTAGAGATGTATAGTTTGAGTTTTCTTTCGAAAACATTTTTTCTTTAGTTTTTAGAGGTGCAAAACTAGAAAAAAACATTAAAAAAGTATATGCAATGAAATAAGCCACAAGATCGGCCTAACGGTGAAACGCCATTTAAAAACCATTAAAGATGATTAGCTACTTAAAACATCAGCACACTTCTCGTTTGCATACATGCTCCAAAACTTGTTAATAAGGTCCTTAACGGCAGCACACTCGAGATGTACAAATCGGCCTGTCTGGAATGTTGCATGTTAAACCGATAGATCTCCCCCCAAATCGTTACGAAACAGGCCAGTCTTTCCTCTAAGTGCAGAACTGCGTGTGAACACGCTTCGTAACCGAGACTAGCACGAGACACCTTCGATTTCCCCTTCAATACACGAGTCACTCGCATTTCGACAATAAATCTTCCTCCATACGTAAGACAAAGTTATTATTCCCGATTTTTAGTCTCGATTTTAACAAGGTCGATCGAACCAGTACACGTTTGACTGTGAAAAAAAAATAATGGAACACGACACTACACGGCAACGCAGAACATTTCGAAAACACCGCTTTTCCTTCCGTTTATCAAACGTTCTCCAGGCACGATTACATCCTCAGCTCTTGATTCTCACCTAATTTTTGTAATCCGAACCAGCCGGTAATCCTCACTTTCGCAAATGCAATCGAAGAATCCCAAGTATCTCCGCGAAGCAACTTAAGTTTTTCCAGCAGCTGGAAATCGGGATAGCTGCGCAACGGTCTAAAATTTAAAATCCCCCAGCCAGTTTTGCCCTACAAACTCACTCAGGGTTAAAGCGTTTTCCGGACTAAAACAACGCGAGAGTTCATGACACTGATTAAAATTACAAGTAGATAGCTATATACTTGCAGGCTGCTGCGTGGATATACCTGCCGTCGCTTGCGCTCTTGCGGTCCTTGCGCCGAGAAATTTATACTCGAGGCTCGATCCGGAGCGTCGATCGGTTCCCCGTCGAGTTAAAACTCACGATTTGACCCTTCGCAGCGGTGTATTGCCTCCATATGCTCTTATCTGTTTCTTTGATTTTGTCTTTTTACCTTTCGTGCCTTCTTGTCATTGTCCTACACTAAGCCCCCCCCCTCTCTCTCGCATAATTTAAATTGTTTTTCATGATACATTATTACGTCGAGGTATGTGATTTATTTGAAAAAAAAAGATCCATATAGCTATACACCGTAGCATTTTCGATATCTTATATTACTATCTTGAGGTTCGGAATAATCATTAAGATTCTTGCGAAACTTTGATTTTGACTCGTTAATATTCGCTCGAGGATAATCTTTTTGTTACAATCGAGCGGTAAGGAGCAAGAGGGAAGGGGGGAAGGAGAAGGAAAGGCCACCCGATCGCTTCATTCTATTCTCTAGCGTTTGAAAAATGGTGTGTGTTCTGTTCGGATCAAGGTCATCATTACTTGTCAAAAGCCCAAAGTGATCTCGAAGAAACGAGTTTTGTCCGAACGGCCGAAATGGATCCATTACGGGCGTACAGTTAACTGGATATATCGAGTACAAAACTGTACACACCAACTACTGTTCGTGTGTTGGGCTTATCGCGATGGGCGATAAAAAAATTCGAACAATGAACGTTCGTTCCTTTTTTTTTTTGTCTCGACTATTAACCTCCTGACGAAGGCCAATAACACCACGAGCCCTATACTCTGCTGGATAAAAACAGCGAAAATACGACAACATCGACAAAACAAAAAATATTTTAAAAATCCCGACACCCCGAAAATCGGTCGAATAAACGTAACAACAACAACACAGGAAAACCAATATAACATTTCAAACTTTCCGACAAGCATAACCACGTCCGTATTCGTGAAATATTTCGTTAGTTCGATATTCGCGCCCATCACGCGCGAGACTCAGAAATAGCAAGAGAGAGAGAAAGAAGTTTAAGGCAAGATCGATTACATAAAAGCCCGAAGGGGGATATATCCTTTCTCCTGGCGATCAGCGCGAATTCCGGCGGCCCCACGACGTCGAGGCACAAGAAACCGCAGAGAGCGAGCTCTCGTATCCGCGATCTATTAACATCCGCACATTCATTTCCCCCCGTCCCTCCCTCCCTCCCCCCTACCGCGACTCATTTCTCGTGGCTCTAGCGCTGCGGGAGGGGGAGGGCAGGGGTACCCGCGTCCTCGGTAAGACTGGCAGGTGGCGGTCGGGTGAAACGAGGGGACCTACGACGTCAAGATATCTAGCACGCGGCTGAAGAGTCAGAGAGCGCCTGCTGGAACGGGCGGCGGGGGAAAGGAGGAAAGAGGGACGTGTATACGGCGGGGCCGCGGAATCGGGCCAGGGAATCAAATTAACGATCCTGCGGGTTAGCCCGCGTCTCGCTCTCTGTCTCTCTTTCTCTCTCCTTCTTTGCCCTTCTGGCCGCTCGCGACGTGTTTGCGGTCGCGTCGGCGGGGTCCAGTGGAATTTACGACTGCGGTGCCGCTCGGAGAGGAGCCGTGATTTAAGGAAAGCGCGAGTGCAGTTGCCTCCCCGCTCTCTCGCCACTTCATCCCTCCCCCCAGCCACCTCAACAGCAGCGGTGGCGGCTTCTTTTAGGAGGAAGCGCAAAAATTCGCTGCTTTATTGTGGCAGCGACGAAGGGGACGATGCGCATGTTTATCAGCGCACGCGGGGATGAGCGGACTCCCTTGGCAGCGCGCGCCCCCGCGTCCCTTTGCTTTTTCTCGCGCGCCCACGGTAAATGATTTTACGGTCGCAGCGCGCGCTAACGACCCCCGCGCGATACTCGGCTGATTTAATTTTTGCCAGTGGTATACGCGCGCCGATGTTACGATCCCGAGGATATTTATGAACTTCGCGTACGTCCGGGGATTTCTTTTACACGTACCCACTCTCTTTTGGTATACGCTCGTGTAATGAAGCGACTCCGGGGCCTGAGAATCATTGCGAGTCTTTTATTTCTTTCTTATGTACGCGTGTACGCAGAATGCAAGCGGTGTCGGAATAAAACGGTATAAAAAAAAGAGCCTTCGAAATAAAACGACGCAGGCTCGAAGTTCGTTTTCCTGAAATAAGTCCTCCCGCGATGGCAAATTGAAATTACGTCGCGACGATTTAACACACGATGCGTGTATTAACCGCAGCTAATACGCGAATATCCCAATTATCGCTAATCGTCGATCGGTACTTCTAACCCCTCCGCACCTATACACAGAAAGAATACCAGCTCCCCTCGCTGGATATGGGTTAGTCTTAATCCGGCTCCGTAACAAGATACGCGTCTGTACACGTCCCAACGCGTAGCCCCCCTCTGTACTCGGGAGATATTATACACGGACGGAGCAGCGGGAGGGCAGGTTTATCGCTTTACGCGGAAGCGCGTCCTCTTCGGCGAACGAGAGAGAGAGGATCGGTCGTTACGCTCGCGCTATTCGCGATCTCGCGGCGCGCACCTCTCATTGTTTTCCTCCCGGCGAAAGTGGGTTATACAGACTTGCCTCCGACAACGTGACCTCCCTATAGTATATAGGTATATACCTGCCCTCCTCCGACGTAGACCCTTACCCCTACCCGGATTTTTCGACTTGGTCGTTTTTGCTCCCCTTTTGCGAGCAACGAGTGCGCATCCTCCTCCTCGATTTGGCTTACCGTTCACTTTTATGGTTGCCCTGGTATACGATTTGAGGAATAGCGATTTATCGTTCACGCTGCTCTGCTCGAGAAAGAGAGTCAGGTGGGTTTTATTTGAAAACCAAGGCTATTTCTCGGCTTTTCTTCGACAAGTTAAGCTGGAATATGCTGGCGATGATTACGCTTATTTTTACCCTTTTCCCAGGGGGGGCGGGTGGGATGTTCGCCGAACGCAATAGCTGAGCTCCGTGGCTCGTTGGGAAATAAGGATCGTGGTTGAGGCGCAAGAAACTCGGCTATACTTGTGTATACCGCGTTTTATGGGAGGTACGAGTTTAGTAAGTGAGCTGTACTTCATTAACGAGGAATTTGATTGACTGCAAAGATATATGTGGAAAATATAGACCAGAAAAACGTGGATTTTGAAAAGGATTACTAGAAGTTTTTTTTTAAAGAAAAATAATGGCAAACCCCTTTTGTGATTTTATTCGAAGGTATAAATTTTATTACGCCCGTAAAATAAACGTAGCTCCTGATAATTTTGTTGCGAATAAAATGTTTACTTCGAGATTGTTGCCTTTCGTGATTGTTTCGTGATGTTTATAATACTATAAAAAAAACCGCATTGTTGCTCAATCAGACCGTAACAACAATATTGCACGGGAAAATAAACTTGCAATTTAAAACCTAACATTTTAAAAACTCAATCCCGAAACATTCGGCATCTTTATTTTTACACTTTTTATTTATTGAAATTATCAACCTTAAAAATTACAACTTTACGACGATTCGCTTCATCGTATACAAGCCTCAGTCGTAAGTAAATTAAATTAACCTAACAAGCGTAATAAAACCATAACAATACACAGCTCGAGAAGATTCGAAACGAAAATTAAATATAATACATTCTCCGAGTGAGAAACCATTAATTAGAGCTCGGACTCTCTAACACTTTTACAGAATAACACGCAGGTACCAAAAAAAACAACATAAATGTAACAGCCTCAGGCCTAGTAGAGGCAGGTATAAACCATATCTCGTTTGTTCTTTTTGCCTCTCGGTAAGTTTAGCGCTCTCGCACGTGAACTCAAAACTATATATACCTGATCCTTTTAGTTTTTGCCTACGAAGGTAGGAGAACATATGGAGAGTGAGATCGTAAATCTCAAGGTTACAGAAACTGACCAAGAGACGCTGTTCTGCGCGGAGGAGGAGGAGGAGGAGGGGGCCGAAACATTAGAAACACAGGGGTCTACCCTCTCCTTGACCTCCATATGCTTATTTTTCCCCTTACTTTGCATCTTCTCACAAATGTACACGTGCATGGCTCTTATTAGACATGGGGAGGGGGGGGATATTTTCCTCTGACTCTCCGTGGAAATTTCGGCAGAGTCAGTAAACAGCCGGACGTTCTCGTGCGCGGACACACGAGAGACGTGGTTCGGCAGTGGGTTGTTGAATTCAGTGCGCGAAAAATGGGAGTGAGAAAATACATTGCCGAGGGGAAAATCACGTCGGATCGTTTTTCCGATGTGCACTGCGGTAAAAACTTGGAGGTACTGAAATCGATTTTTCTTTGTGTTTATTGTTGAAAAATGATTATTCCGTGAAGTAGGTTTGGTTTTTTTTATATCTTCGTATTGTTCGATAATCAGCTCGAGTTTTATTGTCGAACGCAATGGCTTTACGACCTTGTCAGGTGTAATTAAAGTTGTAATAATAACGCCGCGTGTAGATAATCGTATGTCACTGTTGATGGCGCGCAATTAGCAACAAGTTTGTAATTGTATTTCGAGCCGTGCGTTTGCAATAATTATCGCGTCGTTTAAGAAATGGAAAACGATAAAAAAAAGAAACATCGTGATTGACTGTATTACGCAAGGAGAAACCAAGTTTACGAGACGAATATTATTGTAGCGCGAGTTTAAAGTATAGTTTTCAATGAAATCAACATGTAGTACACAAGACGGTAAACAGACTGATCCCGAAGTAATTGCTTCGCAGAAAAATACCAATATACACAAACGGACTGTTGTCGCACCTTGTCCCTTGTCTTCCATTCACCACATCACCGATCCCATTAAAATCCTCAACAACTCTCATTCAATACAAAATTTCTCAAAAAAAAAAAAAAAAAAAAAAAAAAGAAAAAGAAAAATATTAAGCTTAGATCATCCGTTCCATTTGCAGTACTCAACAGCCAGCCGTTGCAGCAGCGACAGCGACGACGAGGAGCCGGTGTCAAAGCAGCCGCGCTTGAGCCGTCGTCAATCGTCGAACCTCTGCTCGTCGCAGGACGAGATAAGAAGCGTAGGGAGCGCGAGTAACAAGAGCGGCGGGGCAACGCGCCGGCGGCACTCGCTGCGCTCGAGGCGCCAGTTGAAGGCCAAGACCAGGCAGAGACGCTCGTCGTCCGAGGCACTGGTCGCCGGGGCGAAGGCCCGCAAGCTCGAGGGCTCGTCCTCCTGCTCCGACAGCGACGTCTCTTCCGAGAACAGGTCCGTCGACGATGGCTCCTACTTCGAGGTGAGAGACTTGCGACTACTACTACCCGGATGATCGGTAGCCTCTGATAACACTCCAAACGCCTCTCTCTCTCGCGCGCGTTAAATTTTACTTCTCCTCCTGAGGAAACGAGATCCTGTCGCGATTCCGAATAAACAATTATACGAGTATAGGACCACGACGACGACAGAGCGAGGGAGGGAGGCACACGTTATATGCGCGTCGCGTGCGTTTGGAATTATTGCTCGGCACGAAAGCCGGGGCCCGGCACACGCGAGCCTACCATCGCCGGAACAATACCGACCTTTTTCCGGACTCACCCTTTCCTCCCTTCGCTCCTCGGCGCGGAAAAGGTGCTTATTGTCTTTTTTCGAATTTTAGATCGATATACGCTTGGGTTGTTACCCTCATTTTTTTTTGTTCGTCTCCCGCTCGGTTTTATAACATTTTGTTCTCTTTTCAACCGGTTATTTTTGAAAATTAAAGATAACAGCTCTCACTTTCATTGGTGAGAGAAAAGAGTGCGCTCACTGTTTCGCCGAGTCATTTGCATATGTGGGGATCACGGGGAGTTCTTATCTACGTCCGCACTCGGAAACGGAGGTGCATTATACGTGCACGTATCTTTTTACGAGAGCCCGTTACCTCAGAGCGATAGCAATGCCGAGAAGATATTGATTTTCGAAAATACGGGTTGGAAAATTGTTTTCCGCGTATATGTACAACGGGCAATAGCTAGGCACTGTGTAATTTCATTTTGCCTCGAATAATTAGTCGCACAAAGCCTGTGCCGAGATTAATGCCCGAGGACGTTTATTATTCATTGGAACTGCTTGGCGCGCTAGCGGGTGGTGTATATATAGCGCTCGACGTATACGATCTTTTATTTTTCCGGTAATACGTACTGATTCATGATTACTAAACAATTGTATTTATAATGTTGACTGAATTCGTGATGTTTATACGGTCGACGCGCTGCCGAGAGCTGTAATAATACACCCGCATATACGCGGCTCGCCAATAACCACCTCCTGTTCCTTTCTGCGAATGAACGAAAATGCAAAAAAAAAAAAGAAGTATGCACACTCGAAGCACCAAAACAATCACCAAAAAGACCAAAGTAACAAAATAAAAAAAAATAAATAAACAAACAAACGAAGAAACAATGCTAAAACAACGTACAATTGTCTCTCGTTTGCAGGACGACCTCGACGAGCTGTGCGCCACGAGTCTAAAGCCCGAGGAGGCCAAGCAGTCCGGCCGAGCTTACGCTGGTAGCAGCGCGTTCGGCGGCGACCAGGGCGCCGAGGCCGACATCGAGGAAGCCGGCCTGAGCGAAGAGGAGCCGGAGAACGCGGAGACTCTTGCCAACATGACTCCAAATCCGGAGCCAGTGTCGGCGGCCACGCCGGCGAGCAAGCCGATCGACGGCTCGCCCGACGAAATCGACGCCGGCTGCGCTCCGAATCCCGCGAAAGCCAACGACACGCCGAAACGACGAAGGACCGAGATCGACGAGGCCGCCTTGCGATTCAATACGTGAGTTTGTCATTGATGTCGCTTGTCGTTTTATTTATTGCTATACGTTGAAATGAAAAAGAAATTGTCGATGTTGCTTCACGGTTAGCGGCTCGACAATTTCAAGTCGAACGCTACGAGGTTTTTTGTCTCTCTCGTTCGAGCGCCGATAAGATAAGTTTCGGTAAAAAAAAAAGGTGAAAAATCATATCGATCGACGATCGCTTTCGCCGATAATAAATACTGCAATTATAATCGCGAAGTGAAAGAGCTGCTAGTCGCTGCAGTCGTCGCGAGAGCTAATAGCGCCTCCTAAATAAGCCTTTTGCATCCGCTCGATAAGCAAAAACGCCAAAGGTTCCCCGGTGACAATGTACAGCCCGATTGACCGTAGCCTATTGCTTTACAGCTCGAACAGGAAATCGAAGAACTGCGCGACCTTCTACTTCAAGCACATGGACACGGACTCGGAGGCCGACAACAACAACAACGGCGAGCCACAACCGCCAGACAATCTGCAGAGCCGCACGGCCGACGAGTCGACCGAAGAGGAATGGACGTACATGGCCGGCAAGATGCGCCAGCGAGTCGAGAGCAAGGTCAAGAAGCAGCTGGACTTCATCGTCCAGAGCAGCGAGCCGCTCGAGGAGAGCGACCTGCTCAACGGCAACGTCATCGCGACTAAGGAAGAGGAGGCTGAAGAGGCCGGACGATCGCTCAACAGCAGCAACAGCGAGGAGGGTGTCCTGAGACGCGAGCGCATCAACAAACTCGTCAAGGAGGTGAGTCGTTCGTTCGGAGCATAAGCACTAGCTTGTTCGTCTACTTTAATCAGCAAAATCTCGCTGGAACGCGCAGCGCCGCCGCGTCGATCGAGTGACCTTTGCTTCTCGTATAGATCGATAAGTTATCTCGTTATCTGGTCGTTAAAAGAGTCATTTTGACAATATAATCTCGCGGGAGAGCGCACGCGCTCGTTTTTGTTTTACGTGCGATATACGTCTTGATTACGTAAGTACACATTTCGACTCGCGAGAGAGAGAGAGAGAGAGATAATGATGTCGAACGCTTTGTCTCTGTGTTGGTTATAGGTGGAACAGCTGGTGCAGCAGGGAGCGCAGGGAAAACACCGGGTACCGCAGCTCGCTTTCGACGAGGACACCAAGGACCTGCTCAGCCCACAGAACCATCGGGCCAAGTACGCGAGGATCAAGCAGTGGCTCGAGCTCAATACTGGAAGCAAAAGCCAAGCCAAAAGTGCCTCGCAGGTGAGACTACGCGTATGCAATAAGAGAAGGGAGGGGGAGGTGATACGAAAATCGATTATTTCATGACGGCCTGCCGCTGGACAGCCCTTGTATGGCTTCTACAAAATAAATCGGGGGAGCTGCTGCTACGGTTACACCTGCTCCGATTTTTCACTTCTTTGTTATCGATCGACTGTACTCGACGATTTTAACGTGGGGAATGAATTTTGATGACTGTATTATTTTTTATTACGTTTAAAGATTGGGAAATCTCAGTGAATAAAACGATTGTTAAAAATACATAAGGCAATTAAAAACACACGTGATTTTGTGTCAACAGTACTGCCGGCTAACCGCCGCGGAGCCATTGGACAGCGGCGACGCGAGCAACGAGTACACGACCGACGACTCGGAGGTCGAGCGCCAGTACCGGACGTTCGAGGAGGACCTGCGCGACAGCATCGCCTCGTACTACTGCAGGCCCGACAATCCCCTGCGCTTGAACTCGAACGAAGAGCTGCTGGCCGAGGAGATGGAGGAGGCCCCGGGACCGAACAAGTCGTCCGACAGCAGCTCGCCAAAGGTCGTGCTGCGCGGCAAGCATCATCGTCGGGGCGGCGCACGGCCCTGGAGCGTCTCCTGCATATCGCAGATAAAGAAGCGCGGCTCGACCGACAGCAACGCTCCTCTGCCCCAGCACTCCATCTCGGAGACTGCGCTGAACAAGCTCGTCGATGACCCGGCTGCCAATTCATCCTCGGTCGATTCATCGTAAGATTTCGTTTCTTTTTATGCGGATACTTTCTCCGCAGGACAATTGTCGGCTGATTGCGTCGCAAATTAAGAAATTGAAAAAACGGAAAGCCGACGCGTGTAGGGCACGCGTCAGTCTTCCGTTCTGTCTTCTATTCGAGGAATTCGCAATTACGTGCGCATTCGATCGGCATTTACGGCAAACGGACATTTTCTGAGCCCAAATGTATATGTGTACGTACACGGGGAAGATCGACAGCTGCAACGACAATGTCCAAGTGGAAAACGTAGATACATATATCTCTCTTTCGCTCCACTTTAATCTATCTCTTTGCTCCGTTTGCAGGGAATCGCGTGTACCCTTCAATAACTCAACGTCGACGCTGCTGGGAGAACAGATAAACGGTCACGACGCCGCTCGCGTGGCAAGAAACAGCTCGCTGCGCCGCAAGAAAAACAGGCTTCGCAAAAAGAATACGGTAAGCCTACATGTGCTCTTCGCCCTATTCTCTCTCTCTCTCTGTCACTCCTTCTCTCTCTCTCTTTCTACCTCACCCTCCCATTGCGACTCTTTTTACGTCCAGTTATTTCCTCGCCTCGGGGTATAGGAAATCACATATACACCCGCTGCGTTTGATTTGAAAAGTGCACGTAAATTAAAGGCAATCTCTCGAGAGTACCGGCGATTTTTTCAATACCCTCTAGATTACGTTTTCAATTAAAATTTCGCCCGGACATTTGATATAATGACAAGGCAGTTTGATATCCAGCTGGTAGCTTAATTATACACAAAGCTGTGCCCTTATTTTTTCTTTTCTCCGCGACCGATCGGAGATTAGAAAATTATTCGCGCTGGCAACCGCGAATGATTCTTGGAAATGCAAAACTCAATTATCTCGCAATTAGACTTGATCGAATGAAATGCGATTGCAAATTTTTCCAATGTGTTATTATCGCTGAAATGACATTTTTACTTTTTGCAATAAGAATTTTAAATTGACACTTCGCTAATTGACGAGCTAATGAACGCCTCGTAAAAGAACGACTAAAATCTCAATGTGACAATCGACAGGGTCGCAAAAGCGAGTCCGGCTCAGACAACGTAACGACCAGCGGTGGACAGCAGCGGACGGGTGGCAGCGAGGAGAGCATAGCGTCCCGTATGAAACTGCGCCGAGCACGCGGCTCGCGAGCGGGCTCGGTCCTATCGAAATCCGGCTCGTTCTCCGGCTGTGCTAATCACGGCCAGGAGCGTATGAGCAGCTCGTGGAGCGACTCGCAGAGCAAGCCACCTCAGAAGACGTCGTCCGAGTCCGAGGAGGAGGTCGACGAGGCTGCGGCCGCGCTCGCGGCCACCGCGGCAGCCGCTACTGTCGCATTGGCGGTCAACCGATGCCGAGCCGTGCGCTACCGCGGACGTCTCGACAGCCAGCCCCTCCATGGTGGGAGCATTGCCTCCTGCCGGCCCTCACCCATCGCTGGGGCCAGCGACAACGAGAATAACAGCTTCGGCGCAGTTTCCCTCGAGGCCTGGGACAACTATCAGGTAAGCGTGTTTGCTTGATTTTCATTTTACGGGGATTTAGTGGTTGGAAATGAGTGGCTCTAGTTAAAGTCGATGAATTATAATGAGTATTCTGTTTTCTCCCCGACATAGGACAAATATTCAAGTGAGCCATACAGCGAAGTCGTGGATACCGAGGCAGCTAATCGTATTTTGGAATTCGGAGATGATTACAGAAATTATTTCGATAGCCAGTCCGACGTATCGGCATACAGCATCGATGCGGCGTATCACGTAAGTTGCAGTTTTCGTTCGAAATCAATGCTTTTAACGATTTTCTAATGCAAAATGCAAATTGCGATTTTTCCAGCGAGGCGACACCTACACGTCGGAGGAAAGCGACAGCGACTCGGAAGTGCGACACCTGACCGAGGTGTCGCACAGGCAGCTTCTACTCACTGAGAGTAGCTGCAGCTATGGCTCTGCCAACAACCTCGTACGTATTTCTCTAAAGGCGTACAGTGGCATTATATCATTTGTACGCAGGCTGTTTGGTTGGCTGTTTCGCTCGTTTTATAGGTTGATCAGATACATAGCACGAAATGTTTGTAGCTTCATCAACTTTTTGTATAACAAGATCAGATACATAGCACGAAATGTTTGTAGCTTCATCAACTTTTTGTATAACAAGACGAAAAAGGTTGTTACAAAAATTGCCGAATTCGTTTCCAAAACCGTTACAAGATTTTTATCATACTTTGGATTATAGATAAAAAATTTTGTAACAGTTGTAATTATTGTAATAATAAATTTGTATATTTTTTTATTTTTTTTTATCCTTTAATGACGCATTTATTAAAGAAATCGTAATTTTTTGTTTTGCTGTTCGCGAAGATGTTATGTAATTGGAGTTATCAAAGTTAGCGGACGCAAATGAATTTTTTTTTTATTTAAATTGTTACAAATTTATAGGAGATTAATTTTTTATTTGTTCCAAATATTATTTTTATACGCTTTAGTGAATTGAGACTTTAGTGACTGCTAAAAAGAAAATGAATGTATAAGTTTATAAAAGAATTTTCGTATAGTTTTTTTATGTATTTATAAAAAACACATGAATAAATAATTCGGCTACAAAATAACATCATTACATTTGCATATAATAAAATGTAATTAAATTCAATTTTTTTTATAAAGTTTTCAATATGTATTGTAGCATCTACATATGTTTTAGAAAGTATAATTTGAGTAAAATATCTAAATTAGCTTTTTTTAAATATCACATTATAATACAACCACATGTCATAGCAAATGCAATGTTTTCTATCTAAAACTATCTTTAATATGCTTTTGCCTAACAGTTGTATTTTATAATTAATTTGTTTGCTTCAGTACCAAGCAGAGCATGTGATATTTGATTAAATAAAAACTAAAAGTTATATTATTTTTTTATGCAATAAATTTTTGTTAAAAAGTTGTATATGTTTACAATGAATATTATAAATTCAAACGTAGTCAAACAAAACTATAATTCAATTATTTTGTAAGGAATTTGTATATTTTACAAACATTAATTTTTAATATGTGCATCTTCCACATATGGTATAGACAAAAATATTGTAAATAATTGTTTTTGAAAAATGAATGCTCAAATGCTCTATTTAGTTACACTTAAGAATATAAATGCCAATGAATTAAAAATTTTCCATGCTTTTGAAATTTTTATTTTTGATTTTACTATGAAATTACTTGCTTAACAATTTCATTATCCGATTATTCTGTTTAACAATTCACTGCTTATCATGTATTCCTATATAATATTATATAAGTTTAAAAATAAAATATTTTTCTTTTTTTTTATTTACTTTCTCTACTTAACCCATTTTTCCACGTTTTAACAATAAACTTATTTGATCAAAAAACACTGTATTAACGATCTTAAAATTTATGCAAAACCATTCGCTTATTTTTTTAATGAGTTGCATGATAAAAACTATACCCAGCACTGGATTATTAAAAATTTATTCCTTCACGTATCCTCAAATTATTTCCTTGGCTATGCATTACGTATTAACGACAGAGAAAATACCGATTGTAAACCAACTCATCCTAGTAATAACGAATCGTTGTGTTACAGAACGAGCTGGCGCGCGTTTGCCGCGAGAACATTCGGTGCCTCCGAGCTATCTCCGAGACGAGGTGCGGCTCCCGTCACGGCGACCGTCATGCCAAGCAAATACGTGGTGAGTACCCGATTGAGGAGAAATGGCCAGCTCCTGCTTGGACAGCGAGTGGGAGCGCCCGGCCAAAGATAACTACTCCGCTATCTTGGGCGGCCGCCCTCTTCCTCACGGCCATCGGTGGGCTTGTCTATGCTCTATCCTACTTGTTGCTCGCACTCGGCACGTCTATCGCTCTGCTTTCTGCGCTCTGATCGACTCTCTCTCTCTCTCTCTCTCTCTCTCTCTCTCTCTCTCTCTCTCTCTCTCTTTCTTTACGCACTATCTTCGTCTGCTTTTTGTTTTTACACTCGCTTTCCACTCCGCCCCGAGCTTAGAGAGAGCTTTTTGCTCTATGACACGGCTTGACGGCTGATTGATGCTAACCTGCCTTTATCCAGAATAGATCGACGCGATCTAGTTTAAATAATCTTGAAAATGGTTTTTAGGTGTATTTAAGCGACTCCAAAGTTAATATTTTTTGTTTCTTTTTTTTAATTCGAAAAGTAAATGTATTTTTAGTATCGTTAAATTTTTAAAAAATGTTTACGTAATTTATTTATAAACTAATATTAGTTTACTCAATTTTCATTTCGTACTTTTAAAGTATAAGAGTTTTGAGTTAAAACTTTAACGGCAAGCCTCTTTTTTGTAAATCTATCCTTGATTTCAATACTACATATTTTGTGGCTTTTGGAACTAATGTCTTTATTATTATCTTAATTTACCATTACTGTTCCTCATCAAATATTTGTTTATTGCTTCAACAATTAAAATTTCAGTGCTCTATACGAAAAAGAAAACCAAACATATAAACACGAAATGATTGTAAAGCTTTAGTGGCATTTAATTATCGTTATCTTCAATTGTAAATAGTCGCAGATAATATGGAAATTGCATGCTTACATTTTCATTTATTCAGTAAATTGAAATACGCACAGATTTAGTGCAAATAAATTAATATCTACTCTATATTTGTTCATCGCACTGCTGTAATTCACCACGCTTATTTACTTTACTTTACTTTATTGCTTTTGTTGTTTTAGCTATGCGATAGCTGCTTATTGTATTCTTTACTGATTATTTAATAAACTTATGTTTCTATTTCTACTGCTAATTATTACTCGCGCCTTCAATACTCAAACGCTTTTTTTCTTATTTCTTTCTTTTATTTAATAAACGAGATAATTGTCTCACGTATATCGTAAGTATTGCTCTTTCTATATTATTAAACATTTATAAATTTAATGTTGTGTCGATCAATTAAAAATAAAAATCCAAACGAAATGTGTTAATGGCAAAAGCGAGATAGTTGCTAAACGACCGTGACAATGTGCGCCTAATTATCGGGCCTACAAAATTATGAGCTTGAAAAATGCCTTCTTTTCAGTAATTGGAGAAAGTTTTTGCGCAGTTTTGCATCCGTCTAACGCGAACGCACAAAATTGAATTTAATTAGAGCGATATCAATGCTACATCGGCAATTACTCCGATACAAGAGTCTTAACAACCAATTTAGCGAGAGCGTTAATTACCAGCTTTTCAACGACGTATTTTCAAACTTGTTCAATTCCAGAATAAGTTAAAAAAATTGTAGGATAAAAATCGGGCAATGCCAATACTACGCTTTATAATGAAAATAAAAATCTAAAACAAATTCAGCTTTCTCTACGCGTCTCCAATCCGAGAACAATGCGAAGCTATGCCAACTGCAGGAAATTATTAAAACACCTCGCAGCAAAACGATCCTACATCGGCCCGAAGGCATTAACCCACAAAGATCGGCAAGAGTCAGCAAGACCGAGATCCAAATCAAACAAACCCCGTTACCATCGCTACACTCCCGCGAGGCGCGCACTAAAAGCCCCCCCGAAGCTACCCGAGTTTAATATCCCCGATTAAATCCGCGCACATCCATAAGCTCTCTCGCGAGCGAAAGGAGATTTTAACAGGAGAGCAAGCAAGCGATCGCCGGTTATGGTGGAAAAAAAAATAAGTGCGAAATCGGAAACCGTAACGAGCGTATGTGCGATAAGCCGTTGGCCGCTTGTCAGTGACAGATCCCGGCCAAGAGCAAACGGGAGCAATATTGATCGAGAGCGTTAAAACGAAATAGCCCGTGTATAGGTGTATATACCGCGAGCGAATCGGCGGCGGGACGATCGCGCTTCCTCGCGATCGCGAGCACGACCATGACTGTACAGTAGGGGCAGACTCGCGAGAGGCCGACTCGCGCGCCAGTCGCGCCTCGGCCTTGTCCACGAGCTGACGTCGCTTTTCACAAAGTGCACGCCAGTCGTATGCCTCGCGCTCTCTCGGTTATCTCGTTTTATTTTGCCGCTTCGTCGACGCACACGGCTGTTTCTCCTGTTTATTATTACGTTTTGTGATCTTAGAGGACGTAGATATGTCCGTCCAGACGGACTTTATTGCCGGCGTGGCTGTACCGGATAATCGTATGTAATTTATAGGATATTTTATGTGCTTTCTTTTTTTGTATTTTCGTTTTTGAATTTCGATTAGAGTTTGGGTGTTGTATTTTTAAAAGAAGCTGTAAAAATCAATACGGAGTTGGTGCGGGCTTTTTGAGCGAGTATTTCAAGCGTTCGAATAATTACGATCGTTTCGATTGTCATTTGCGCAACGCAAGGTTAAACTGTTGCTCACAATTTTAAGGCAATACGATGCGGATTCGTTAAAATTACGTTCTTTTTTTTTCAAATCGAATTTCAAAGAATATCGAAATGTTAGATTATTCTATTGTTGACATTGGATTTCATTAATATTTCGATACGTATGCGGTTACTCATAAAATATCTCAAACGGAAAAAATAAAAGATATCAAAAGTATAAATAATAGAACTTCGCTTGGAACTACTTTATCAATCGTAACATTATAAAAACATCGGTTTCAGTATAAGCGCGCAGCATTTTTCCATATTAATATTTCATCAGTCCGGAATATATTAAACGAGGATTTTAAAATTCTTCCAACGAAAGTCAGCTGTTTTGGAGGATTAGAAAATCTCCAGCGCTACTTTTCTTTTACGACGATTTTAAGCATACAATAAACAACCGTGAAACTCATATTTCTATATACTTTCTACCATTAAAATATTAAATAGTGCACAAAATCGACGATTCTTTCGAACAACGTTTTACTGCAACAAACATAATCCCACGAGCAAAGAACTATTAAGCTCCATTAATAATACTCGCACTACAAATACAGAACGGTCAGGTCGCAAAGCCATTGCAAAACGCGCGCGCGCGCGCGTCAACTCGCGCATAAATAACAAAACGCCCCAACGACATCAGTCAATTACCAAACACACACACGATCTATACGCAAAGCCGCGACAACTGCATTTTTCCATCCCACGTATCAAATGGCGCAAGCGTCATCCGGTGACAAGAGCCCTCGCAGCCTCCAGCATCTCCGTCGATTCGCCTAATGAATTCGGCGCAGCGAACACACGACAGATCCGTTCTCCATCAGCTGGTCGTAAACAAAGAGCGACACTCGGCCGTGTTGTTTTGTTCGGCGATAAGATAAAGCCGGCTCTGGCTCTCGTGCCGGCTTTAATTATTTCTCACCGCGCGCACGCACACGCCGCTACCTCATCAGCGCTCCTCGCGTATCCGTGTGTATATGCTTATGTACGCTTGCGCGCACCGTGAGCAGAGAGCCTCCTTAAATTACTCCTTCCTCGTGGCATAAGAATATCCTGGAAAAGAAAAAAATTCATCTGAAAACGGTACAACGCGCATACTTCTCCCCTTGCCTTTTCGTATGTATACACGCTTTGCAATACGCCTATAAATAATAATAATGATAAAAACGAGGCTGCAATAACCGAGCGACTCCCACTCGCCGAGTTCTCTCGATTGTTTTTCCGTTTCTTTTTCTTTTCAAGTCGCACACCTCAAGCCTTTTGCGGTAAAGATTCGCTATATAAGCAAAGTATCCTCCCGAGGCTGTGTCTATAAAGAAACACACACATCCAACGGAGTCGAGAGAAAGAAAGATCGAGGCACAGGTACACGGAGACTGGTATATACAAAACCGGATTTCGAGAGCTAGGCCCCTGCGCTCGCACACACACATTATACGTATATACACGTATCTTTGACTTTGGACTCTTTGGCTCGGGGACTCGGTCCACGCGATGAGTCAGACAAGTCCCCACCCCCGTGAGCCGGCGATGATTAAAATCGAGGCCCTTTTTGCCGGTCTACTTCTCGGCGCTTCTCCGCCTTAGAGACAGAACGACCAGGAAGAGGTGCGCGGTCTTTCGCTTCTAGCGCATTTTTAGCAATGACGTCAGCCGATGTTTCTATATACCTCGGCGGAACTGGCCGGTTGTTAATGTTGCCGTTTGGGCGATGCTCCGTACGATTAATCGCGAGTTTGTTGTCTTTGCACTTGGATTGATCGCTTCGGATGGTGGGAGAGTAATTGTGTTATTACTCCGAAAGGCTACATAGGACCGGTGAATAATGAACTTGGAAGGTTAAATTTGTAGCGGACTATTATGAAAAGCGGGGAAAACGCGTGCAGGGGCTTTTGATTTCTTTGAGGGGGTATAACGCGCTGCGTTTTATATAGGTGAAATTTTCCCTCGGCTATGCGTATTTACCGTTATTACGTGTGCTCATATTTATCAGGCGGTAAATCATCTATGTTAAAATTTGAAGTAAACGCTCGCGACGTAAAATATGAACGCATTATAAGCAGAATTTTATTATGTCGTAAAATGGCTTTTAAAGTTTGCACAACGGCATTAACGTTTTTAAACGTTATCTGTTTGTTGATAGGGGCGAGCTTTAAAAACTGCATGAAAATTTTGTAGAAATTTGCAAAGAATATGGTAACTTATATTCAGATTCTTGGGAAATTACAGGCAACAAATGTTGAGATTTTTATTAAGCAATTATACTTGTTAAAATAATGTTAATTAACGTCGTAACAAAATCGTCAAATCGACTGTAACGTAGAAACGAACCTATTAATAATTATTGACTCATCTAAGCAGATTATATATCGCTGTAATGTCAAGCAAATAAAATACCAAAGCCAGGTTTCTAACTAATAGCCATTAAAAAAAAATCTTGTTTTTTTCTCTCGGCTTTTTCAAACAATCACGTCGTTCGAAATGTGCGAAATAATTTTGCACTTACAACTTTCACGGTTTTCCTTTTTTTTCTCCGAATTCAAAATTATCGTTACGAATTAGCATTTAAATATACACCGTAACTAAGTCGATCGCGAATGAACGTATTTTAATTGGTTACGTGCCGCGAATGAAAGTTAAAAGTAAAATTTCATTCAACTGTTTGTGTAGATTTTAATCTCAAAGCAAATTCGCATAATTCTAATTCATGCATCAAATTTAGATCAGCCTCGTAAAAATACAAATTTTTTTTTTATAATCCACAAATGTATAACGTACGGTAGAAAGCACGGCTAAGTGGAATGAAAATTAGCTTATTAAACTTTTTGCGGCAATGTCAAGGCAAATATACAAGTTCATATTTTACCTCGCGCGATTGGCTCTGGAATATTAACGGTACATTTTATCACTTCAAGGGATTGAGTCTTTGAACCTGCTATTAGAAACTGTTGATGTTCAATTATAGGTGAAAAGCAATCACGCTTAACTGCCGTTCTTCCAAGTTTTTACCGGGGGAGTGAATTTTCCAATTTTTTTCCCCCCCGAAAACGCTTAAAAAGCGCGTCTTGTTTGACGTTTTTGGTAATCACGCAAACTGACAATTTGCTTGTTACCAGCGGCCGAAGCAACAAAAGAGTCGCAAAAATAACGCGATTCGAAAGTTTCGCACTGCTTTCCTGTCGACGATTTTATTTTACAAACGAGAATTTGATCACGTTGACCAACGTACAATTATCAAAATATACAGTTACAAAAAAAAAATAATATAAGAACATTTTAGTCGCACCGCTTGAAAATCATTTCGAACACGAAAGAAAGAAGGAATAACTTTACATAAACGGACACGCTTTCAAAACACTCACGCGCAACTTTGAATCCTCTTCAAAATTACCCGTCAGCCAGTTATCCCCATTCATCGTCAACAAAAGCCTCTCGAAACCACCAACGGCATACATTAAAAACGAGAGAAAAAAAAGAAACAGGCGAAAAAACACGTGTTCGACAAGAAGCGGGGTAGAAGAGCCTGGAGTAGCAGAGAGTCGGTAAACATGTCGCTGGTAATGCGAAGCTCTGCCGCCGTCAAATAAACGATCCGGCTCTTCCGCGCTGGGCTTATTTAAAGGCCGTCCCCGTTCCTCCCGGGCGCTTTGGCGCGCGAAAACGAGCGCACGTCTCGGGCGAGCGCCGCCTCGGCAGTTGGCTTGCCGCGATTTTCCCGTTGGCCTGGCGTTCGTGGAAACGATCGACCTAGAGACCGTCAGCCGGATGATCCGAGGGGAGAAAAAAGAGCACCGCTGCAGGTTGACGGAAGGACGAAATGGAGAATTCACCTGGGCTGTTATGTACTGTTATACGCGTCGCGGGGAGAATATGTGTGTCGTAGACAGGCTCGCTGCCTACTCCCGGATGAAATTACGCGGCTGAAGAGTAGTGCCGTCGTCGGCTAGACTCCCCGGAAGAATTCGCCAAGGTCAGCGCGCTGAGAGGATCTTTTGTGGGTTTCTTTGTTATAGATGCTTGACGCGAGCATGACGGTAATGTTGGGGTCTTTTTGGTTTTGCCAAGTTGTTTCGTTGATTATGAAGGAATAATTTTTTTACTTTTTTTTTTTTTGTTCGAATCGATATTTCCGCCGACGTGTTAATTGGCTTCGGAACAGTTGTTGTCGTGCGCGTTAAATTTAAATTTTGGTCTCGGCAATTTTAACTTTTGCTTTTATCTTGTTTTTCTTTTCGTAACGAGTAAATTGTGCCAGCGGCATATTCGCACTAATGATATTCCAAATTTTAATGCACATGCGTGCAAATAATGAATCATACATTCTTTGTAATCTTTAAATAAAAAAAAAAAATACCGGAGTATTTGCATTATATGTGTGCCAAGAAGATAACGATTATGTTCAAATTGATGACTTCATGCGTCTCGATGTTGAATTACGTATTAGCACCTTTTTTTATTGAGAAAAAAAGTATGCGAATAAACAAACTTCAGACTTGCTGTTAGACACTGTTGGTCTGGTAGCTTATTTTTTTTCGAAAATTACATTTTGATAAAAATCAATCGATACCGTGAAAGACAAACGTTGAATAATTACATATCTTAGTTGACTGCTATAATTATTAGTTCGCAACGCGATTTAAAAAAAAAGAAAAGAATGAGACAGAGAAACACACACAATGCATAGAACTACCTCGTAATTCCTTGCACATTGACATTTTCCAAGCGAAGGTCTCGCTCGGCAGGTATGCGTTGGCAAAGGAGGTCGAAGAAACCATAAAAAACTAGACTGCCGCCCGGTCGAATTTAAAAACGATGCACGGAGAGAAACACGAGGGCTCGGGGGGGAGAGCATGTAGCGCACGTGTTCGACAATGAGAATCAGTCCGCGCTCGCTTCGTCCCGCGGCTTACAATCGAGCCCCCGGCCTGTCATTTAAGCTCTTCTAACGAACAGCCGCTACGCTGCGCCTGTAAATGTATGATTTGTTACGACGTTAATCGTGGAAAGGGAGATACTCAGCGAGAAAGCTCTGTCCGACGGTGCAGAAATTTCCCGCTACGGCTTACATACGGACAGCATACGTTTTCTTTTTTTTTTTCTGCAAAAGTTTCGACCAACGTTATACGCTTTTGCGTTTTGGCTTCGGAGGCGCATAGGAGGAGGGACCATCTCGTTGGCACCGAGAATAGCGTCACGGTTTAGAGCATTTCGTAGGAAGCGTAATTTAACGAATGCAGTTGAAACATTATCTCGGCTTATTAATCTCGCGTTCTAGTCCAAGCGTTAATAATTGAGAATTTTCCTTTTTCACCCCTACCTAATTAAACGCTTGCACGCGTGTAATTAAGATTACTCTCGATGGCAAATTGCGCGTTAAGAAAATTCTAAAATTACATTGCTTTTGTTTTCTGGAAAATTTAACGATTTGATGAAAAAATTTGTGAAAGAGCAATACTATTGAAAAAAGAAAAGAGACGATAAGTAAGGGAAGCAAGATTTTATTCTCGTTTATTTAATTGCCGTATCCTTTGAATTCCAGGCTTAATGGAAAGATGGGAGTCGCTCTCGCTGAGGGCAGAGGAGGCGCAGAAGATCAACGCGATACACCGCGAAATGGCCGCTATGAAGCTGGAATTCTGCGCAGCACACGAGAGGTTGATGTCGTACCGGGTGGTGCTGGAGGAGCCTAACGTCATCGAGGACCGCATCAATAGAATTACGGTAAGTAAATCTCCACCTTTACTTTTCATTTCAGCTCGTCGTTCGAAAGCCGAAATACTAACAAGCCAAAGTTCGTTTGCTTTTTATTTCACACGCGGTACATTAATGGACTGCTTGCTTAAAAGAAATTCATGCATAAGCCGTGCGAATGCGAAGCAAAAAAAAAGAAAAGAAACAAATAAAAGGAAAAAAAAATAACGACGAAATTTACGACCTCGGAAATTGATAAGACAACTTTCGTGGCATCGCCGTGGTGGGTTGATTTATAGTTCTCATCAATCTTTCTTCTGCGTCTCTCCCGTAATTTTCCAGAGCACACGCAGAGCAGAGTTCGGTGTGTGCATTAGCCCGAGCACGCTCTCTTGGCGACTGGAAAGTCGCTGCTCGGAATGCACAAGCGCGTCCCATCGATTACGATCCCCTTTTTTTACAAATCGGATAGACAAGAGCACGCGCGCATTGAAAAAGCCTCATCTCGCTTGTAAAAGACGCCGGGGTGTCTACGAAGAGACGAGCGCGCGATTATTTTAGGCTTTTTCCGACTGGGGGGGGGGGGGGAACTGGTCGGCCGGTTAAAGCGAGCAGGTGAGATTAAAGGGCGAGTCGCCTCGCTAACCGGTTCCCCCCCCCTCGGCCAGCCGTGATCCGTTCCAGAAGCGGGAAAATCTTGCGCGGTCGCGGCGTAGAAAGGAGGCCTTTTATATAAAAGTAGCCTCGTCGTCGTTGTCGTGACTAGCAATGTATATGCCCGAGTGAATTTTCCCGCGATTCCATGCCTTTTCGTATATTCGCTGCAGCGAGTGAAAGTACCGCCGCTGGGGAGGAGCGTCTGCCTCTATGTACGTGCCAAGCTGGAGGGAAGGAGAAAAAAAAATGCAAGACACGTAGTCTTTCATCGCTCGATGGGCACTCGTTTCCATGACGAGCACAGAGTGGGCTTGGGTTATAACGACCGAGCTTGAGGTTTTGCTTTGCGCGATATACTTTGCAGTTGAGTCCGGAGGCCGGATTGGTCTCGACTTGCGTTGTCATTACTTTCGCTCTACGCGAGTTTACGGTATATTTTAGAGGCGCGGAGTGACGTGATCGATGGTACTTTCGGGATAACTGTATTCCATTTAATATTTTAAAAGTGATACAGATGTATGTGATTTTTTTTTCCGTTAACCTTAAGACTCTTTCCAAAGAAAGAAGTCTCAAGGTTTGCCGATTAAGCGAACGATCGGCAACGATTTGCGCTTTCTAAAATTCCGTACCTTCAAATCATTTTCCCAAAGAGAAAGCATCGCGTGGCCGGGGTAAACAAAAAGAAGATTTCGCGAATACAATGCCAAACATTTTCCGGCTAGGCTTTCTTGTGCCCAAACGCCGTGGCTCGAATCAATTAAAAATCAAACTTTCCAGAATCGAGACGAACCAGAGTAACCCCGAGACTCGGTGAGTTTGCCAAAATGAAGATAAAGAAAAGAAAAACAGGCATTTACAAAGTGCAGAGCTACTCCGCAAGAATCAACACAATGCGCGCGTACAACGTTTTTTCCCCCCCTCGGACGCCGTTTGCACAGAGATCTTGATAACTGGCATGGCGTGACGAGCTGATTAATGACTGACTGCCGCCGCGCACACCACTGCAGCCCCCTCCCTTCCCAGTGAAAGTACGGACTTGGTGAGCCGAGCGAGTTGAAAAAAGAGGAGGGGGAAAAAAAGCGAATTGCAACGATTGATCGGAAAAGCTTTTCTCGCGTGCGCGCAAGTGTCGATGAAATTTAGGCGATCGAGAGGCTGGTGCGAGCGAACAATGGATGTGTGTGTGTGTTTATCTGTACCGAGCGATTTGTCGTTTCGCTCTTATTTGGTGCACCAGCGCAGATGCTTTTGTTCGATTCGCTACGGGGAAACAGGTGAAATTTCAATTAGAAAGTTAGCTTACTCTTTTGCACCTCGATATTATCCGTTTTCCAACTGTGTATCGGTTAAAAATCATTTGATAACGGATATTTCAATTATATAGTTTTTCGAATAATTCATTTCTTCAAACAGTCGCGAACGTTTATTTCACGCTAGTAGGCCGTCCGCGTGTCCGTTTCTTTCGCTAAGCCAGCCCAAGCAAACTTGGCCGATCTTCGTTGTTCGCAATATCAGATGGAGCCAACGAGGCCGCGTCCGAGTTGCAGGCCCGAAAAGCAGTTCAGCGAGATAAGCCCCAAACGACTGTTGCTGCCGAAAAAAATCTGGCACGTAGCGATCGGAACGCGAGAGAGCGATATACACCTATATAGCCCTCCCCCTCCCTCTCAGTGTTGGTGCGCGGCGAATAACAAAGAGAGAGCGAGAGGTGATCGATCGGCGGCGAAGCAGATGTATTTATGCTCGCGCTCTAATCATTTCAGAACGAACTGGCTAATTTAAGAGATCGCAAGCCTGCCATGCTGGCTTTGAACGTTTCGACACATCGCCTCATCACCGATCTCGGCCAGAAGACGTCGCCTACATTTGCCGCCTTGAAAGAAGGAGTTGCGGATCTCTACAGGCTCTGGGACGAGGCTTTCCAAAAGTGAGTCACGACATTCTCATGCTTTACCGCTTTTCGTTATAACGGTTTTTTTTTCTTAATTTGATTATGTTAACGATAGTTGAATTGCGGAAAAAAATATTTGTTTTTACGAATTTGTTTTTGTAGAGTATAATCGTTTGATTTTGTAACAAACCTGTTGCATCTGTTTCTTTAATACGTAACCGAACAATCCGCGCGATCGCTACGCGGAAAGTGACAAGCCTTGTAACTCAAGACTTCAGAATCGGGACATTCAAACTTTCATCTCGCGTTTGCGAAAGTTACGCGGTGTACGATCGTACCTTTCGCGCGCGTAATCTCCGATGAAATCAAATCAAACATACCTACAGTTGCGTTAAAAAAAAAAGTTGTTGTTTTTTTAGTCATATTTAAAAGCAACGTTAGACTAAAGAAAATACGTTTCAGGGGAAATCAGCAATTGTGCGCTTTACAAGCGATCCAGCAGTTCGGCGCGCGTCTCACAGAACTTCAAAGCGCCCTTAGAAGGGATAAGGACACGCTAGCGGTTCTGGACGCGGCGCTGCAGGCCGGAGCCACGATGGAAGTCGCCTCGTCGGTAAAGGACGTAGCTCGTCTACTATCCGAGAAGCACGAGGGTAACAGCCAGGTAAGCTGAACTGCGAAAATTTCACGACAATTCAACCGAGAAAAGGAAGCCCTTTAACCCTTTTTTCCACCCATCAGGATTGTCTGTTGAGCGAGAGCAGCCTATCAAAGTCGAACGCCAGCGAGGACAGCGGCAACGGCACGCAGTCGTCGTTCGCCGACTCGACGACCCTGGTCGGCCACGAGGGCGGCTCGCTCTCCGACAGCGGCATCTCCGACAGCGGCAGCGAGCAGGAGCTGAGCGAGCGCGAGCGCCGACTGGCCGCTCTGCGCCGGCTCACCCGCACCCTCGAGTCCCAGCTGATGCCGGAGACCAGCGGCGACGGCCTGCTCGTCGAGCTCTGGCGCCGGGTCGAGGAGGCCGAGGCCGAGCTGCGCGCCCTCCAGTCCCAGTGCCGCGAGCTCATCGTCCGCACGGCCGCCAGTGTCGAGGCGCGGAGCGCCAGCCGGCCCCAAGCCCCTGCCGCTACGACTGTCCTCAGCTATCCGGTACCGAGGTGAGGATTAGGAGCGATTCGTTGTGTAGGCTGGCTATGCCAAGGCTTTTATTTAAACGACGGCGCGTTGTTGTTTGCAGCAAGCGCAAGAAGCTGCCGGCGTTCGAGGCGCCAACGGCCAAGTCAGCCGGCGGCGAGAAGCCGAGCGTTGGCGGCTGCACCGCTGCCGACGACCCGGACAGCGAGCCGAGCGTCCCGCGGAGCTGGGTCTGGCGCATCCTCCGGGCTGCCCTGCCCTTCCAGCTGGCCCTCGTCGTCCTGTTCTGCGCGGCCTGCCTGCTCGAGCCCCACTGCTGCGAGGCGAGCAACTCGCTGAACCTCTCGCTGACGCCCCAGCTGCGCTACGTGCGTGGACCGCCTCCGGTTTGAACGACCCGAACCGACGAGTCGCGGCGCTGACTAGCCGCGAGCGTGCGCCAGCTGATTTTCTTTTATACTTGCTTTCTTTCGCGAGGCTCGTCCCCGGACTTGGGGGGATCTGGCCTCTGCCGGACGAGTTCCGCCCGCGGTGTGGAGGCTCGCTTGGTGCCTGCAGACGGCTGACCGAGCGGGATTTGATGGAGCTCCGTGTGGAATGTTTACGTGCCTTGGGGGAGTTGTTTTACGTAAGGGCTTAAGGGGCAGAGTAGTAGGGGCAAGTTTGATAAGGTAGAAAGTAGAGGTTTTACGCTCGGGAGCCCAATAACTCGGTCGGTTATTGCGCTCCCGTGGCTATTCGCATTTTCAGACTGACTGTACCAATTTCTTTTTTTTTACGTTCTGGACTAGAATATTTCGCGAGGAAATTAACATGGTAATTGAATAATTATCGAATTTATGAAACGAATAGACTGAAAGTGCGGATCGAGTAGAGGACGTCGCGCAGACGTCGTGTACAGATGGATTTGTACTGGACAAATAATTGGTTGACAGGATGAGTCGATGATGAAACGACGGACTGATTATCAATTGATTATTTGCTCATTGCAAAGAGTAAGTTCTAGAGTTGGACGAGGTATAGTTTTGGGGAAATTTTAAATCGGGGGAATTTTTTCAAGGGATAGTGCTAGAGCAATAATTAAAGAGTAATCGAGCTTTTGAATCCGTGCCAATTACAAAAATTTACACAAAAAAAAGGGAGGGGGGACTTTCGACGTGCCTTGATTCACGGACTTCTATCTATGAAATGGCCTAAAGGGTATTTTGAAAAAGAAAATTTTGCTCTCGCTATGTATTGTACAAAAAGAGAAAAGAATTTCGTCCCTAATGATCAAAAGAAGCTTACTGAAGTAAGTTTGATCGTATTTATCGAGAAATTCTTTAAAAAAAAACTAACGATATGTATACGACACATATATATATCTATTTTGGAATATTTATAGAGGTATTTAAGCCAACTGCATGCTAGATTAGCGCAATTCTTTTTTAGAAATCTAGTTTTTTATCTAACGGCACGCAGGCTGGATGAAGCAATTTTTTTTAAAAAAAACCGATTCTTCCACATTTAATTATTTGGGACTTATTATTTTTTTAAACGAAAATCCCAATGAAACGCGAAAATAAAAAGAGAATCAATCACTTCGTTAACCGAAACAATTCACAAAGTACTTTTGTCGTTTGAAACGTTGAAGGAAAAAAAAAGAGAAAACAAAACATAGTTACAAGCATAAATCGAACATAGAAATAATGTGTTCAGAAACCTTACACTAGTCAACAAAAAAAAAAGAAGAAAAAAAAAGAGAGAAGGCCTTCGTGCTCCTATTGTTTATATTTTACTTATTTTCTAGCACGATGATTTCGCCGTTGTATTTCCTACCTGCGATTCATCGCAAAAATCGTTTCGAGATTTTAACGTACAATGATTGTAATTAAGATCTCGAAAAAAGGGTATATTGAGCAAAAGAAAAACGAAACGTTTACCGTGTAAACATAGTGCTGTATATAGCTTTAAGAAGCCGTTGTTTCATGATGATAGGATTTTTTATACGATGAATTATCATGATAAGCTATTAAAAAAAAAGAAAGACAGATTTTACATTGAAACTTGCTACTTAAAAAGCGGCATTTATAACGTTAGCCGAGATAGACTAAAAGTCTATAACGATCATTTTATACTTGAAATTACGGCGATATATTAATCATATCGTATATATAACTTGTTTTAGATGTTTTTTTTAATTATTATTTTCGACTTTACAGTGTTGTAAAGATCTAACGTTGACATTTCCTAAGGAGCTGCCTTCACGAAAAAATAAAAACAATACGTATGATCTACGCAAATGTTTTGATGAAAAAGCAAGTGCACAAATGATGAACGAAGACTTATCCATTGCGACGATGGATAAGCTCGTTTTAAAGAGAGAAAACAAGTACTTACGTATTTTGCAGGTATTGCATTATACAAGTAAAACAAAAAACAGTATACAAATTGTATACGCGCAATGTACGCACGTACTTGCGCGAACAGAGAGTAACATGAGTTCTTGTGAGAAGAACACGGGAGGCATATATAATGTAAATAAATATATTTTAGAGGATTCGTCTTTTAATGTGAAGTTATGACGTCAACAAATACGTTTTATCAATAGCAGCTGATTTATATTAAATTCAAAGTTAATTTGTCAGTTTTTATCAAACGGTTTTATTCTTATCTTATTACGTACTATTTTATTCCGACTACACGGTATGCAAATATTTAAATTTAGCAATTCCTTAAATGATAAAGCATAATATGATCAACTCGATACATATATAAGTTCATGAAATTATTAGAAATCCAAGATTTTGTATCGATAGAAATATTTTTAGAATCTATACTTCATAAAGCACTTGGTCACCTTAATACGATATATTTTGTATACAAATTTATATCTTAAATATCACCAATATATCACCAAATCGTGTAGCATCAAAATTATTTTACTATATAAAACGTAGAAAATTTATAAATAAAATAATATCAAATATTTTCCAAAAACAAAAATCATCGATAAAACTGACAAAAACTATTTTTTACCTTTAATTGTTGCAGAATGCATGGCGCAATATCCGCTTTATTAATCACGATATTGTGTGTACAAAGTACCTGAATATATTGAAAGTTATTTTTTAGTTAATATTATATAGACAATGTTTATATTGAGCATGAGAATGATTGCATGTAAATGCGTTGAATTATCATTATTACTCTTGACTCTATTATCAGTTACTGTAATTTTTTTTTTTTTGTTACGTTGATGATACCAATCGCAAATCAGTGAAAGAATCCCGCCACAATATCGGTCCAAATTCAAAACAACATTCTGTCATTGATTTGCGCTTGAGTTCAAGTATACACCATACGTAAAGTTGATGAAGATGAAAAGCGCGAGCGACGCACCGTCTCTCACCGACATTCTCGCAATGTGTGCCATGGATGTTGCGTCGTTATGCACATTTCGTGTATAAACGTTGCATGCTTTATCTTCTAAGTTTTCTTCCCATTTTCCATCTCATCGTTTGTTTTGACTTAGTAGGTCGCGTTTGTAGCGCGTATTGGCGCGCTGCGGGAGGCGGGAGGAAGAAAGAAAAAAAAATTGAGAGAAAAAAAAACAAAAAAAAAAGTATAACGATAAATTAAAAAGTTTAGTGGTAATCCGTTTTTCTTTTGGCTTATAAGAGCTTGTTTAAAACAAAAGTATAAAAATTAAAATCTTAAATGATTTGTATGCAGTAGGTGATCCTTGTATTCGACTGCGTGTAAATATAAATAATGATCATCTTGCAGCTAGTGCTTGGTAAAGTAATAATTTCTCGTTGTAAGATTTCGTTTTGCGTAATCCATTGTATAACGACGATCAACAATATTTAGCGTGTGATAACAGCGATCGTCAATGTATAATCATCTCAGCGTTGTTTGTAACTGTTATAATCGTACCGTTAAACAAGTCATTACACGTTCGAAACAGAAGACTTTAATTTATACTCGCTAATCGACGTGCTCGAAAAAGTAAACGCGAGTATCACAAAGTCAGAGTCTTTCGACATTCGTATTGACTTAATTCGGACGATATATCGGGAAGACGACGACGCTTGACCAAACGAACAAAAAAAAGAAAGTAATGAACTGCCAATGAATGTTTTGACTCTTACCAAGACTGCCTTACATGCCTTAAAGAGGTAGAAGCGACCAAAACAAGCATGGGAAAACTTTGAATTTTCCGCTTGGGGGTAGCTTTCGGCCTCGGCTAATTAACACCAATTAACACACACAGCGAGACTACTTCTTTTTGCAAGCGCTTTTGCAAAAGCTCTTCTCTCCGCTTGACTAAAAGTGACGCTCTTGACGTCTTGTCACGACGTTGACGCACCTGTACGATTGTGCCTTTCCGCAAGTACGAACGTGTGTTTTCGGAAAAACTTGCAGGAAAAGTGCAAGGGAATCGCTTGTACGAACTTGAATGGAAGAAACGAATAAAAAAGACGCGCTGACTGCTGAAAGTTGCGTTATTTTCTCTTGTATACGTGTCGGTCGTAGGATGCGAGCGGCACTAAACTGTGCGTTCTAATAACCGCGCCGCATTACATATACACACACTTGTTCCTCAGCCAGTTTCTTTTTTTATAATTTATCTCATCGCCTACAATAGTTTAATCGTAGTTTTGAAACCTTTTTTTTTTAAATATCATAATATTAGCGTTCGTTCATTGAATCATTAAATAACCCACAATCATTTCTTTATCCCCCTATACACACGCATCTTTATGCCGTGCCATTTTCTCATGAATAATTATATGCTTATACACTAACACTTATTATGTACTGAAAGATTTCAAGCAATTTTTTTCTTTTTTTTTTCAACGGAATACCGCATTGTATTTTTGGCAATTTTTCGAAAATAAAAATAAATGTCTTTTAAAAATGTGTTGCGTTTTATTAATTTGTTCTTTTTCCTTGCGAACTATACTAAAGTTACTTTTCCATATTCCTAAATGTAAAAAATTTATTATTGATTTTTTTTTATATAAAACTGAAGTTCAATTACTTTAACAGCCTCCCACTGTTTGCATTGAGTTTTAACTCATGAAAAAAAGGCACAGTGTCATGTATACATTCAACTCTGAAGGTAAAAGGTAAGATTTCTGTTTAAAATCACAAGGTCATAGGGCTTTCGATTTTACTAGCGGTTATTGAGATCCCTTCGTTATCTACTGACCCTTCATCGATAAATTAGAAACGATTTTTCGTATCTTCCGTTACAAATTGGAGTTTTTGCAGTTTATTTAAATTTTTTTACGAAATTCATCTATTCTCAACAAAATTTATAACTCTGTGTTACGTTAAATTTAGTTATTAGAATGTTACTTTTAAAACCGATAACTTTGATTCAGAAAAATAAAAAATACATAGCCATGGAAACCTTCGAAAATCATAGAATAAAATAAAATAAAATAATGCAAAGGACACGCAGATAAAAAATATTTGGCAAAATCGAACCAAATAAGAATCAAAAGTTCAAGCAATAGAAAAAGAAGAGAAAAAAAATTAGAAGGCGAAGGAGGAATAGGTGAAACGCGAATTTTTCAAACGGAAAGAGAAGAGTAAGAAGGAGAGATAGAGGAGGGGGAGTACAGGGTAAAGCCGGAGAGCAAGAAGCTTTCCTCGAATCCGGAAAAGAGAGAAGGCTCGAGCGAGCGAAAAAGAGAAAGAGAGAGGCAGAGGACCGGTGTAAAAGCGTAGTCGTGTCGCACGTACGCTCGTCTGTCGACGACGTGCTCGGCATCGCGAATCGCGAGAGTCTCGTTCCCTACTCCTTCTCCCGCGCTGGTACCTCGGCAACCAGCAGCTACCCCTGGCTATACACGCCAAGTCTCGCCAGCGAGCCGCGCGCACACACACACACACACACACACACACACACAGAGTCGACTACTCCTTCTTCTCGTCCTAGCGTTATCTCGCTCACCTTCCCCTGTCCCTCCCTCCCCCCTTGGCTCTCCTTTTCTATTATTTCTTTTGCTTTTCCTTTTATTTCGATCTCACTTTCTTGCCTTTTTCCTCTTTCTCTTCTCTTCAAACTCTTCATCGGTTTCTATACATCGCTTTCCTTCCACATTTTCCTCTCTAATTGTATCTCAGCTTCTTCTTTTTTTTCTTAATACTCGCGCGTTTTTCTTTATTTCCGTTGTTTATTAGATTTCAGATGTCACATGGCTTGCAAGGAACTATAATTTAGACGCATTTGGTAGATTTATTGCAAAGAAGCTGCGGCTCTATCTTTTATCAGCGTTACCACGTATATTAGCGCGCAACATTTGCCGACTGAACTCGTGTACGCGACCGACTTGTGCATTATGCACGAGCTGGCGCCCTCGCGCGACTACGTAGACGTTTCCAAGCCAAAATGTATGCAGGAGAAACGCTGAATTTTGATCGAGCGCGAGGAGAAGGAAAATAAAAATATAGATGTCTCGACACCGTACCAACTGCTAACTAGATCAGATAATTCGACATTTAGAAAGGAGTGTATCTCTATAAATTTAAAAAAAAAGCCTTCTTCTCCGATTGTACATTTGCCCCTCGATTTTCCAAAAACGTAAAAAGACATTCCACGCATCCCATCACTATAAATCCCAAACGCGTATCTAGAAATGGAAAAACCAGTGGTCAGTTGAAGCCAGCGGAATGCCGGGGAGAGTGAAATGGGTGCGTTTAGCCAAAGCCGCGCGTGCCGCGGTAAATCAGCAAGGACCATACGCTCTCGTCGCGCAAATCTAGCTGCTGCCTCCTGTAGCCAGGGTCTACGGGGGAGGAGGAGGCTGGCCGTATTACCATACGAGATAATTACGCGGCGCCGCGGCGAGGCGTGCCCGCGGTGCGCAATATGCGAGGCACAACAGGCCCGCCGCCGCCGCGCACAACACGTGCGCCCACGAATGCGTAATGCGCGCTGCAATTGCGGGCCGCTTGTTGTGTGTATCTCTCTGTGCTCTGCATAGCTATAGCAGCTCAGTCGCCCCCCCCCCCGCTGCTGCTGCTTGGGCATTCCCGTGCGGAGCCGCGCAATTTCGCGGGGCCATTCGGACGAAGCGGGAAATGAAGGCGGAGAGAGGCACACGCGCCCCGGCATTGACGCAGCAGCAGCAGCTGGCCGCGCGTGCGCTTGATTGTGGCCTTTTGATGAGAGAGAGAGAGAGACGTCGTATACCGGCTAATTTTCTGTTTAGCGCTCGCACGCCCTTATGGCTTTAGGCCCTCTATCGCTCTGTTTGCTGTGGATTTGAGGCTCGTAAACAAGGGAATATGCTAGTCTGCAGGCGTGGATTTAACGGGAAATTTAAACGATTTATTTGTTCTTATCGTTGTAACGTGGATTGCGAATTGCTGAATAGTTGTATAAAAATGATGGATAATAAAAAGGCGCCGGTAGAAAGGTATACGCGTATACGAAATGAGAAATAAAAAATGCGAAGAAACTGGAATATGGCTTAAGAATGATCTATCTACGCGTTGAGAATTCCAAGCGTACAACGTCAAGCCTAATTGCCCTTAAAAGAGTGCGAGAACGACTTTGGCGTATGTCTTTGCCCGCGTTATACGAGCTGCGTATAAAAAAGCTAATCACCTGTTTTTATCGAGAGCCCGCAGCTATTGCGCGCGCGTGTGTATACACGTCGACGCCCACAAAACCAATGTAAGTGCCTATTAATAAATAACGCGTAAAAGCCTTTTTTTAAACGTGCGGCGCTTTTTGCTCCTGTTAAATTTTCGTAAATCGTATAGGTATAAGCTATATAGTTGGTAATAAACGATCAATTAACATTGTTCGGTAAGTTGGCCGAATAAATATTGTTCGTTTGCTCGAGCATTAGAGATAATGTGATTAATCGGTATCGACAGCTGGGTACTTTGGGATTTTTAAGCGTGCAACTTTATGGGGACGTGTGGTAATGACAAAATTTGAATTAATTAGGGATCGTGACTGAAATGTGAATACACGCGTTACACGTATATAGTTAAATCTAACAACGTGACATTGTAGCGATATAAATAATAATAAAAAAGGGACGAACAAGAAAATAACGCGTATAAAAGAAAATAAAAAAAAATGAAAAAAAATATATAAAAAATCGCCGAGATGAGAAACGCAATAGAAATGTAATATGGCAAAAAAGGGGCGACGTTTGCAATTTTGTATAACCTTTTCAATTTCAAACGCAGCCGGAATACCAATGCCCATAGAGGTGCATATATTTTGTTATTTCCCGTCAATATGTTGCCTATTGAATAATCCCCCCAGTCTCTTCGATATTTCAATTTCAACCTGTAGCCCGGTCGAATTTTCTCGATTTACCAGTCGGTGCATCCCTTTTAAATTCGCCGCGTAGCATACCAAGCAAACTCAATTACGCCCCCCCCCCTGATAAGACTCGAAGCAAAAAATAAAGAATAACAATATAAAGCGTGTTGCCTATAGCTTTTTGACGGTCAAAGGTGACGCGCGACCTCCAGGAATTTTCTTTACAACCATTCTCTCATGCCCGCCCATTTCCGCGTCTCATATCCCAAACAAGAAAGTAATGTCAGAGATGAGAGAGGAAAGGGGGGGTTTACCTGAGAGGCCGGCTCTGCCGATGCACGAGGACAAAAGTAGCGACGAAGAGTAGCGGGGGTGTAGGTTGGGGGGGGGGGGCTGGTGGTGTGGGGTGAGCGCAAGCAATGAAGCCGAGCTTTACGAGCGCTCTCGAACTCCCGGTCACGCGGCAAGCTCTCTCTCTCCGCGTCGAAGAGAACACGCTAGCAGCGGGCCTCTCTTCCCTCTTTGCTTCTCCTCTCGAGTAGTCGTATATGCGCGCTGCTCGTAAAGCTCGGGGGTTATTTATGCTGGCCTCGTCTCCGGCGGCAGTGCTGCTACCCGGGCGCCGCCTCAACTAGGACGCAGAGAGAGAGAGAGAGAGAGAGAAAGCTGCAACGTGACACGGTTGCTCCATTGGCTCTCCCCCGCCCCCCTTCACCTACCTCATCTAGACGAGACGTCTTCTTCGACGGGCCGCCACTGCTGCATCTCCCCCGCGACGGCGAAGTTGGACGTGCGTGCGGCCACGGAAGCGCCCCAGCCAGGGATGCTCTCGAGAGCGCCTTTTCTCTCTCTCACACGCCCGCGCGCGAGCCGTGATTTACGAGATGGGCGCGCGCGGAAATTAGTTTGTCATCTACGAGATGAGTTTTGTCGTGCTCTCTCCGGCGCGGATGGGCATCTCTCGAATCTCATCTCAACACACCCGCGCTGAATTCGACAGCAGCGCCGACGAGTCGCCGCCATGATGAGCTGAGCTACCTACCCCCGCCAGAGCGAGAGAGAGTTTGCAAATTCGACGCATAGTTGCGATGGTAACGGAAAAATGTTTGAGTTTAACAAAGTTTGAGTTTGATTTGAGCTTTTTGTTTGGTCTGTAGTATACTTAATTTGTCATTGCTTTATTGATTAAGTTTGTTTGTACTTTTTCTTCGAATTTGTACCGTCGAACACCAAAATGACGGTTGATGTAACGGTTATTGATATACGAGAACGTATGCTACTTGGTCTATAACTTTTATTAAAGATATTATGTAAAGTACTTTACCGATTTGTTTACTGATGATTTTGTTCGCTGTTGATTCACAGGTATGAAACGCAGTTTGACCAAGCAAAGGGTTGAAAACTGCCGACTTAACCTACAACGGCACACTCGACGAATTATGATTACTTATCTTGTTTATGTAAGCAAACTGACTTTTCATTTATTTTATCACAATTAGCTTGTTTGTTTGATTTTTATTATGTTTACTTATTTTTATATTACAAACAATCAATTTAAATTTATTATATATAACAAAATTACCTTGCATTTTTTTGTGTTAATAATAAATATTAAAAATCAATTTTCTGAAATCCTCATTACTATCTTGACTTTTATATACATTTCCAAATAATGTACAGACTTTTGACATTGTGTTTTACAACTGACAATAATTCTTTTTCTGTTACGTTCATAGGTATGACATACAGTATTTGTGCAATGTCAAGAAATACTTCTTTACACGCAACAATTCTGTACACTCTGGGTTGCCTCTACTATTTCAGACCAAACAAAGGCTTGTAAACTATCAACTTAAACTACAATAATATATTTGACTAAATCCTTACTTCTCTTGTTTATGTAAGTAAACTGGATTTTAATTTATTATTTTACTATTATATGCATAAATTGTGTGCATAATGTAAACTATATATTTCTAAACTATTAGTATGAGACTAAAGTGTTATGTACCTTTTTTTAGTAACAAGCTCTAGTTATGCGGCAATGGAAGAGCAATGACGTAAAAGAATTTTCTTTGTTACTAATCTCCAACAACGATATTTAAAATTATTCTTTGATTCATACATTTGGGTGACTGCAGAAGTCAAAAACTACTGGAATAGAAAAAGTGTAAGACCTTTTTATTACAACTGATTATTTTTAAAGAGCCAAAATTACTTTCCAATTAAAATATAAATAATTCTAAACTTTGATATTTTACTACTCAAATCTGTAATTTTAATTTCTAAAACATTGTATTTTCTTTCAGTAATTTGTAATTTGTTAAATCTAAAGCAATTCAATGGAAAGTATCAACTTTGAAAGTGAGTACTTTTTGAATCTTTATAGTTAGCCTGCAACAATTTAGCTTTTAATCTCTAAAAATGTTATTTTTATTAGTCGTTCACGTCTCTCGATACGTCTCCGAGTATCGCGTGATTAAAGTTTGCGACAGATTCCCGGACAAATCCACGGCAATCCCTGTGACGCGGGTCAAGACTGTATGCACATGGCTTTGTTTCCATTCCCTCGGCTAAGTTCCCCTGCTCCGTAGACTATTGCAAGTCCATCGGTTTATTTCGGCGTTTGCTCTCCTGGCTTCATTACCTCTCACAATATTTGCTCGAGCCACGCCAACGAAAACCAATGGCCCCGTTTGCTTTCTCTGTCTCTCCCTCACAAACATATACTCTCTCCTTCTTTCTCTCTCTTTGCGTCATATCGACGTAAATGCGTGCGCGTAGGCGAGGGTGAATTGACCGGGGATTAACAAGGCTATGGGTGCGCTTGAGCTTTTCTTTCCTCGAAGTCCAACGATGGTCAGTTAGTACAGGGGCCTAAAGACTGTCATCTCTTACAGAATTAGTTTTGGAGCTGTACTGCACGAGTCGATGATATTGGTATTTAACTGTACTCAAACGTATTTGTTGTTTTCTTTTTTTGTTTTAAACGATTAAACGGTGTTATAATGTTAATAAAATTATTTCTTAGAAATACAACTCTTAATACATTCAACACACTAAAACATCTAAAGATCCTGATAAGTTCAATCATCAAAATTTTTAGTTAATAGCTCAATAATTCAATGCTATTGCTAAACAAGCTTAAGCCACAGTCATCGATTTCTCAAAAGCATATCGCGAGGTAGATTTTCATCCGCAATAAAAATAAAATACATCACCCATTATATTTCCATCAATATCTCGAGGTTAACCCTCAAATGTATTTCTAATCGGCATCTAATCTTGTCCGTGTGCGACGAAGAGTCGCGCGCGAGGAGCCGCAGTAACCGGTAATACAATATTGTCCCTCTACACGTGGTCAGCTCGAAAGCGGCATAAAATCACCGTAGCGCTTAAGCTCGAAAACTCTCTATACCCTCTCTTGTCTGGTCGCCCCCCCAAACCAAGTGGGTCAGTGGTCAAGCCCTCTTGCGCGCGCTTTGCATGAATAAAACGATCCATTCCCCCCTGCCCCTTGGCGCCGGCGGGGCTCTGGGGTGCGCCTGCGGAGAAATTAAAACGGGGATTTAAAAGCGTGTCCGGCAGCAACCGCAAACAGATATATACACAAATAAGCCCCTACATCCCTTGGTTGCGTCTAATGTCTCCTCCCTCCCCCCCCCCCTTCGATTGCTATCGGACGTTTAAAATACGCCGCTGCTTCTGCTTTTCCTCTGTGTCGCTCTCTCTCTCTCGGGGTCCGAGCGAATTTTTCGGAAAGTCGGAAGATAAGCGGCCAGTGTGTGTCGGCTGCTTCTTTATTTCCTCGGGAATTTGAGAGATGGACCCCCTGATAACGGATAATTGTGAGAAACAGATAGCCGTCGGCATGCGGTGCAAAAGATTGAGGAAAAAGGAAGGAGGAAAATTTATTTGGATTCGCGTGGGATGGTGGGAAGGGGGAATTTTATTTGTGAAAGCGGGAAGTTCGATTAGGTACTGGGATAAGAACGATTTTATTTGACGATTGTGCGTCAATGGCGTATAGTAGGGTGTGTTTAAGATGTCCGTAATATCGACACATGGCTGTATACATATTCTGCTTTAATAACGATAACGTACAGTATTGTTAAAAGTTGTAAACCTAATTTACAGGGATCTTACAGTTTTTAATTATTTAAAATAATTTATTACAAAAAGAAATAAGTTAATAAAAGTTCGAATCTGAGTAATTGTTTAATTTTTTTTTCATTTTGTTTTAATCAATGAAGTTCAAAATCCTAGCAATTATTCACCTTCGATAGACGGGGCAAACGAGTCCCGCGAGAGCCACTACGCGTAGGTGCAAAGAGATTTGGAACAAGAATTTTAAAAACAGGACAGAGTTTGGCACAAACAAAAATCCTCGTGTTTTTTTCTTATTCCAAATCTTAGTAAAATTTTTATAAATCACAAGACAACATAGAGAAATAATTTATCAAACAACATTACAACAATTACACCATTATCAAAACTTGATTACCACCAACAACAAGCAGCATCCTAATCGTTTCAAGCCGCACTATAAAACGATCGGCAACATTAACCAACCCCCAACTCAGTTCACCCGCGCGATTTTTCAAAGCAACAAACCTCCGCTCGTTTCGCGGCTCTCCCTCGAATTCCGTACCGGATTTCTCCAAGCATCGCGACGCGCCTGAAGCTCGACTCTCGCCCGACGCTTACAGTACACCGGGGGATAATATCGTCGCGCTTGTTTTCTCCGCTCTCTTTATTTCCTTTCCCTTATAAATCGCTAAAGCTTCTCCTTCTCTCTCTCGCGAGTCTTTCTTACCCCCAACCTTCCGCGCACTCTCGATCTACCGAATAAATTAGCAGTATTTCATTCTAGCGATGCATCAAGGCCTCAAATGAATTCTTCTCGAGAGCTTTGTACAGCTGTCCTTTTCTTCCCCCTATCTTTTCTTTTCAAGCGTGAAAAGATTGCGATTGCTGTATAGGTGGAGAATAGCGAGTTTCGGCTTTCACGCAATTGTCGACACATTTATTTTTGTTGCAACTGTATTTTTTTTATTTCATGTTGTAAAAAAAGATTTTCTTTTTCTCGTAAATTATACTTTTAAAAAAAAAATGTAGCAAAAAATAAGGAACAAAAAAGTCGACGTTTTACCCCAGCGTTTTTCCTAGATTACAGAAGTAATGTATCATTTATCGGTAATATAAATAAGATAAAACAAAACCGCAATACGTAATACGTGAAATATAGTAGTAAACAGCACCATACATCATATCCCTCGCAAGTCCCGTGAATCCATGTATCTTTCATGATTTACTGACCAGCAAGAAAGCAGAGCCCGTCTTTTCCCTCTGTATATCTATCCATCGACCACAAGGAAATTTGCATCGGTCAAACCGATCCATCCGGTTGCCTCGAAAACTTCGCCCTCCCCCTACGATCCTTCTCCGCAGCTCATCATCGAGGCACAAGTGCGTAATCCGCTCGGGATTGGGCGCGAGTATCTCCGAAATTTTCTCCGGCATTGTTGCTGCGGAATCTATAAATTTTGATAGCTACTAAATAAAACACAGAGGAGAGAACGCCTGCTAGCTCCGGCGCTTATGTCCGAGGTATAGGCCGCTGGTGGGAGAGCGTTTACATCACCTGGCCCACCACCACCACCACCACATGTGTGCGCCCCCGTGCAAAAGCAGTCGTCGTCATTCCCCCGGGGGACGCGCCGGCGATCCTTAATCGCCCGGCCGATTTTCTCTTTCCCGGCACGTAGCCCGGATAACCCGACGGAATCGGCGTAAAAATACAATTTTAATGTGCGCTCGGCCGCGCCCGCGTCTCTCCTACACTCGACCACTTTCCTTTACTGTCCCCGGGCTCAAAGTGCAAATTGTATTCCGACATGCGATCCTGGACACACACACGCGCGCGCGAAGATCTTGGGATTATTCTCAGTATGCGCTTGGACCTGGTCGGCTTGGCTTTTACCCTGGAATTGAGCTTTCAGTTACCTCGGGGATTCACATGTTTGCGCTACGGCTTAGCTATGCAGATTGGACCTTGGCCGGACGGGGACGATCGTTGCGGGACGCTCGATTAATCGTATACCCCAAGCCGAAATTGTTTTCCCTCTCTGCCAAACAACGTTCATTCGTATTTGTAAAGTGCAAGCAATAGAGGCGTTAAATAGAAAAAGGAAAAATAATTCAGAATCGAAAAATCGCAATCAAGCTTTGATGAGATGTATATACGTATATTTCTGTGTACGTATACAGATATATATACACATCGCGCAGCGTCAAACGACGCCCCATACATTTCAGCCTTTCGACTTTTCCCAGCAATTCGAGAAAAAGGGCAATATGCGCGAAAGACCGCCTCGCGTCTAGCTCCTCGTCGGCCCTTTACCTCCGGTATACTGCTCGTAGTAGGAAAGAGAAGCTCTCCCGCTCTTGTCTCTGTACGATCCGGAGGCCTGGGCTACTTGGTATGCGGCTCGCGCTTTTCATTACCGGAGGCTCGTTTCCCGCATCTCCGCTGCTGCAAACAGCCTAAATCCACTCTCTCTCAGCCAGCCAGCCTCCTCCTCCAACTTCGACCGACCTCTCTCGCTTTCGCTCCTGCGTTTTCTCTATCATTTACTTGCATCCCGCCCTTCCCCCTGCCGTTCCCTCGTTTTTCTCTTTTTCACTCCACCTCCGCCCCCCTTTTCTCTTGCCACCACCCCTCCTCCTCGTGGCAGCCTTGCTCTTTACGATTTTACCACTATCGCTTCTTGGCTTCTTGAGTCCTCGATGCCCCGACCTCTCCCATGCGTCATCGTTTTCTCTGGCCAATTCGCCGGGTTATGAGGACCTCCAAGCTTATCGTCGCTCTTATTAGAACACCTGAACAGCTTGGGTTACTTGGCGATACGTGTAAGGGCTTGACATGATAGGGGATGAAACTGGCAGTGAGCTTTGATGCTTGATCTGAATATTATATTGAAAAAACATATAGTCAAATGCACGTTTATAAAAATTTATCGTATTATTAAACAAACGAAAAAAATCAAATGTTCAAGCAAGCTTCAAGCTCGCAATCAATTTATCCTTAGGCATCGTGAATTTTGCAGTATCTTATTTACAAGTGAAGCCGTGATAAGTACGTGAGCTGCATTTGTAGAAAATTCTTATATTCGAGCCCATTTATTAAACGGCGAGATAAACCGTAAATTTTTTTTCTTCCCTTCGCCTTTTTCCCGCGCGCCAAGAGAGAGAGAGAGAGAGAGAGAGGGCTCGGTCCCAAGAAGAATCCGAAAGCTCGAAGCAGCTGCGAAAAATGAGTTATGGCTTTTCATAAAGATTTCTCGCGCCTTGCACGGCCCCACCCGCTCCCCCTCCTATTCCTTCTAGCAGCTATGCTGCGTCGTCGATGTGTAGCCGGCGCGCGTGTGTGCGTGCGATCGTACGTGCTCGTATATAAGACGAGCGGAATCCCGGAAGCCAAGGGCTATGGGGGAGGGGAGGGTGCGAGGCTGGATTTGGCTAGCGCAATATGTTTGCCCCGAGTCCCGTTAATTCGATCTTAATGCCGAACCCCGGTCTCACCCCCCCCCCCCGACCCTTGTTTCGGCGTTGCGAGCCCGCTCTACAACTAATCCGATCGATTTCATTTTAATACGAGTGTATATTTTTGGTCGACGCTCCATTCGCTACTTCGACGACTGGGATATTTTAAAACGATTACCGGCTCGTTAAATATTTAAGAGAGCGAAGGTCTATCCAGCGACTGGGCTTTATGAACTTTTCGCTGATGTTTGATTTACCCATCATTACGAAGCGCAAGAAACTGTAAATATATGAATATAGTGTCGTCTATATCTCAACAATACGTGTACAAACAACTTCTTGTAAATATGAAAATTCAAATCCGCAATTGAACGTGTAACTTTCAGATCCGCATGTAGCCAACTAATCATACAGAGAGCACATAGAAACAAATAAACAAGCGAGTATCGTCGTGCAATTACACACGTAGCCGGGAGGCCGTTATCGCCACCACCTCATTTAACTTTGTTCCAGAGGCTCCGCAGTGCGCGCTTCGCGGCCCGTCTCGTTTTTTTACAGCCCCGTTTGATCGGGGAGGCCTTGGGCGCGCGACGGCCACGGTAATAGGTTAACTTCCGCGGACCGCTGTAGTGTGAAAGAGGCTGGGGGGCGAGGGGGAGTAGAACGCACGGGCACGCGGCTTTCTTTTTATATCGCCTCGTAAAAGCCGCCCGTAAAAACTCTTGGACGCGCCCTTATTTTCGGGCTCTCTCTCTCTCTTTCCCCCTCGTCTCTCGCGTTTCTCGATTCGCTTTGCGCCTTCTTTCTCGCATTATACCCTCTCTTCGCGTGTTTTCTTTCGCGGCTGACTCGTTTTTTTTTTCCTTCTGCTTTGCTTCTGCGTTTGCTCGTCGCTTTATCGCGCGAAAGTAAAAACTCTCTCTCTCTCTCTTGGCTTGTCGAAAATCTTTTGAGACGGGCATTAAAAAGCGGCCTTAAATTAGGGAGCGGTACGCACTGGTTAACAGGGGGGAGAGGTTGAGGGGAGGGCGCTTTGGTGGTGCGCGGAGAGAGAAAAAAAAATTCATTTCGTTCCTAGGAATCGAGATGAAGGGAGATTAGATTACGTGCTGGGTGAGAGAGAGGATGTAGGTTAATTGAAATGCCTAGTAATAAATTATTGATTACGGGACGAATTTGTAAGGTTCTTAGACGCTGCTGTGTACGTTAATGTGCCTTTACAAGCTACGGCCGTTAACGACTTTTCGTACAATGTAATTTTGGCTTTCTTATCCGCCTACGTGAGAAACAAACGCTGCACGAAAAGAAAACGGTTTTAATAACGACACAATGGCATTGTTTATCAAACTAATGCCGTTTTTATAGTTTAGTGAGAAAAATTAACTAACAAAAATCTATAAGCCGATAACGTATTAAATTTGCTGGGAACATAAAAGAAGGAGGGTGCGCGGTGTCGGCGAGCAAAGACATAGGAAGAAGAACGTGCGAGTGACATGCACTGCCAATCAGTTGGGCGAATTAAGACTCCTCTCGAGATAGTTGGGGGATATCAACGTGGACGCACATGTGCGAACAAGCATACGCAGCTCTCAAGACCCTTTATACCCTTTCTTTCCCTCCTCCTCCCCCCTCTTGGGGTCCGTAATGACTCCTCGGGCCGCTCGATTGATGCTAGCCGATGATTGCTCTCCCCCTACCGCTATATGCGCTCCCGCGAGATTGCATAGGGGGTCGAAGGTCGCGCGGCGGTCGGCTTGTGTCATTACACGGCTCGCGGCAAAGGCACCGCGCGCCGAGTGGAGGCGCCCCGAGCTTTATAACTATCGCGGCTTTCGCGTTGTATACGTGACCGGCACTGGCTCCTCTCTCTTCCGCCACGTTTTTGCATTATTAAATACGATAATGCACGAATCAATAAGCTCCGAGTTATTCACTTAAATGAGGGAATAATGAAGGGACGAGGTTGTTCTTTTATTTATTTATTTTTTCTTTTTCCCTTTTTTTTTTTTTGTAGAAGTTTTATTTTTCGCTACATCGAACCACAGCAGTGAGGTATCGAAATAATCATTCTTTACAACTGTTTATTCGTATTTGATCCCGCCGACTCTTGTACTCGGGGTATGAACGCGAGTAGGAAGATAAGGAATAATCGGAATTGCGCGCTATTTCAACTTTGATTACTTTGTTTCAAGAATAACTGAGGTATTATTGTTATTGTGGATTAGGAATTTTAAAATTCATATTGTAGTCAAGAAAAAATAAAAAAAATTCATTAATAACGCGTCATAAAACATATAAAAACATAGGTTTTAGTAGTAGATTAAAAACCATGTAAAGTTAAATACAATGCAATTCGATTTCCGAGAAAAGTATTTTTACAATTGCAACGGAATAATGTATAAGATCATCGGCTCGTAAATCAAAGACGAAAGAGAAAGAGAGAGAGAGAGGGAGAGAAAGAGTGTACTCGTAGAGGCATTAGTTCGCGAGGAAATCGGATAAAATCATTCGGGTACGGAGAAAGAGCTGAGCGAAGAACTCGGGATCGGACGACCGGCGGGTATCAAAGGGAAAAACGAAGATCCGTAGAACATGAGGGCGAAGAAAGAAAGAGAGAGACAGAGGGATTGAATTGGAAGTCCGCGCAGCGAATTTCCCGCGCGCGGGCACACGGGGGACTGTGTTCGTATACACACCGAACTCCCTGGCTCGACGTGAGAAGCGAACGGTCGGAGGATCCGTCGGGTAATGGGCAAAGTTCACTCTAATTCGCAATTTACGAGGGACGCTCGACGTGGAAAAAAGTCGAGGGTGAGGGGCCAGTGCTGCTGCTGCCCGGGATGGCCTACGGGAAAAGGGACAAGAGAGGCGGCTGGCGAAAGGAGTGAGCCGGGGAGAGTCTTGCCGTCGCGGCAAATGAGTGAAGACAAGAGGTATTATTTTTATGGGTGACGAGACCGCCCTATCCTCCACCCCCTATCCGCCTGAGTCTCCCCGGGTAAATGGGCCGAGTCCGTGCAGAGTTACGTTCTACGACACTCTTGTCCTGTGCTTACGTTTACTTGTCCAGATCTAAGATAGCACGCGCGTGTACGCACGCGTGCCCTATCTGTGCTCGGCACGTGATGTTTATTGGACATGCGCTTTTTTTTTCTTTCGTACTTAAAATTTATGTTGAAGTGCTGATATAGATTTTATCATCTTATCTAACCATTGTTGTAAGTGAGAATTCGCATTTTCTAATTCTTCAACTCGACCTTGTGATTCCTTCAGCTAGAAATAAAATTATGATTTTGCAATTCTAGTCAATTCTATA